>LZPO01008170.1:111645-133375 GCA_001675575.1 Neotoma lepida | reverse complement strand
AAGTAAAAACAGCCTGTGGCAGCACAGGTACTGGCTTCCACAACTAGGAAGGTTAAATGCAGTTCCTGGCCAGACAAACCTCTGACCAACCAGCCCCGAGTTTCATGTTTGGTTTTCACAACCCAAGAAGCATGCAGAGCCAGCTGAGAACCGAGTGCAGTGAATCCTGGTGTAGACTAGCAGTTTAAAAGTTTGCTTACACTGTCAAGAAAGGCCGAGATATGCATTAAAAAGATCCAGATGGAAAAACCTCTAAATATGTTACAGTGTTTTTAACAATGTATGTAGGCTTAAGAAAAGGAAAAGGGTATAGTCATAGAAAAAAAATGAATAGTTTATAAAATGAAGTCTTTAAGGAGAGAGTAAAAGAAAAAAGCCATGTAAGATGGGAAATACACAAGTGGTTTGGATCCTGTATGTTATTGTGTTGCTTTTGAATTATTTGATTGTTGAAAAGCAAAGAACAGCTGCAAAGAGACCTAGAATTGAAAGAGGGACTGTTGAAATAAATCTATACACTTTAGGAATGCCTTAACTTTTAAGAAATCAAAAAATATATTTGTCAAATGAAAATCAAAAATGTTTTGGAGTTTTGTTCCCACAGGAGATAAGAGGCTGTGGATTCCTTCAGGATTAATAAGGATCAAGTTTGATCAGACAAGACCCCCTGAAACTTGACAGGTGATATCTATCAGCAAAGGTAACTGCTGGTCTTCCCAAGACTTGGTCATTACCTCAGAATTTTCCCAGGGACCCTAAAAATACTTTATTCACATACAACAGGAAGCAGTATGGAGAAACTCCATGCACATTCCCAAGAGTTGGGGTGTGTGGGTAGTTTTGGTTATTTGGTGTTTGTTATCATTTAGGAGAATATAGTATATTGATACAAATTTAAAGTTATTTTTATTACACTGTATATAAGTTTCTACTCTTGTTTAAATGATTTTCGTATATTGATAAAAAATTTAAAGTTGTTTTGTTATAACACATTGTATGTATATTTCTATTTTTGTTTGAGGTACTGTGCTTATGAAGTTCGTTTGAAAATGTATGGTGAAGTTCTAGTTTTTGAAATCTATTATTATAAACTATATAGGATAATTAGGAATATAGGTCAGTCATTTATAACAATCAAAATTGTAGATAAGTTAGGTATGCTTTCTAGATCATATAGAGATGTATTTTAGATAGAGAAATGGTCTCCAAACCTTTCAAAGGCCTATACAATATGGCATTTAAAATGTTTTGTTAACTTAGGGTTTTTCATGACAATGAGACACATCTACTCCTGGCAGCACCAATTTACTTCAGAGAAGATGATGAGCATTGAAGAAACTCCATGTGGAGTTTGCTTTCATTGTGGCAAGGTTAGCCACTAGGCAAAGAAACTGTTCTTGTCTTTGACTGCTGACAATGTGCTATGCAGACTGGACATGCAGGACACACAGGAAAAAAAAACTGTTAAATTTTGCCAAAACAAGGCAGGACATTCTTTCAAAAATTTCTGCTTCACGGAAGAGTCTGCCAGATATTTTACAGTACACAGAGGAAATTGACAAACTTTTCCAAAACAAGGCAGGACAGTCTAAAATTCCTGCTTCGTAGAAAAGTCTGCCAGATACTCTAGGCCTGTAGGCTGAAGACGGATACTCCAATGTTGCAGTGGAACTTTAGGAGACTGACTGTCCAGGCAGCCAAATGTCTCTGTTGTTAGATAATATTATATCCTTCTGAATCTATGATGTAGCTGAAGACTAGATAGTTATAGTTGCAGTTTTTCTTAGTTATGATAGAAAGTAAATTATGTATAAAACTTTGGAGTCACTAAGATTGATGGATGGTGGAGTGCTTTCTCTGAATTTGCTAAATGTAAATGCACTGAATATTGTAAATTAATTCTTACTTGATAACTGTTTTTGTTGCATGTAGTTATACTATGTTAAAGTTAAGACATTTATTTTTATTTAGACAAAAAGGAGGAAATATTGAGGAATATTATTTTAAGGTATGTTACTTTTGTTTATAGTGCATTTGTTTAACTCTGTGAAGCTGTGTTGCTTTGCCTATCTAAAACACCTGACTGGTCTTCTAAAGAACTGAATGGACAATAGCAAGGCAGGAGAAAGGATAGATGGGGCTGAGAGGTAGAGAGATCAAGGGACAAGAAAAGAGATGGAGGAGTGAAGAGAGAAGTGGCCAGAGAAGGAGGAGGACTCCAGGGTCCAGCCACCCATCTATACAGCTAGACACAGAATAAGAATAAGATTTGCAGAAAAGAGTGGAAAAATCCCAGAGGCAAAAGGTTAGATGGGAAAAGTTAAGCTAAGGAAACCTGACAAGGACAAGAAATAAGCCAAAATAAGGCTGGGCATTCATAATTAAGAATAAGCCTCCATGTGTGATTTATTTGGGAGCTGGGTGGTGGGCCTCCCCAAAAAAGTAAAAAAAAAATAACAACAACAGTTTTGTATAGATAAATTGTGGCTTCAGTTACATTCACAAAAGACCTGATTATTTGTGTCACTTATTGAACTTTCACATATACCAAAATATTCTGCTAAACATTTTCCATGTATTTTTTCACATTGTTCACACTAAACATTATAAAACAGTGTGATTATCATTCACAGATTTTAGATAATTAAGTATAACTAACAAATACTAAACTTAAGATTCACAAGTGAATGTTGTAAGGCTAGAGTCTACTAAGCTACATATGTGTACATAATGTATCTGGATTTCTAAAGTAATTGTATAAGTTATTTTTTCTTAGTCAATAAAGCATATTAGAATGTTTATGCAAAGCTCTTTAAAATATAAAATTCATTGAAATTAAGTTCTTGAAGGAGCACACATAGGCAGACTGTTTTACAAAATATTCAACTGGTTAGTCTAGTATAGTTTCTCATTTATTAAGCTAAGCAAGTCTCTTCTTTGCCTCTCAAAAAAACTAGCTTCAGAATTATGAATAACAGCTTTGTACTGATGAAATTATTTCCTAGTAACTTTAATTATCATTTCCTATTAAAAATGTAATGTATTCTTCCCCTGATACTTTGAAAAAGTCTTAATTTTCCCTTGAAATTATACTTAGAAAGTATGCTAAATTGAGTTGTATGTATTTATACATATAAACCATCTTCATAACTATTACTCTCAGGTTAGTGCTTGGGTATAAGACAAATTTATACTAGTTTTCATTGATAAATTCACTCTTATCTGTTCAAGAATACATGAAGGAATTACACAATTGCATCAGAATATTTTCACATATTAAATGATATTTCTTGAAATAATATAATATTGTATATAGTTATTTGTAGAAAAAGATCACATTCAATGAAAAAAAATTTTTGGAGTTCATCCACAGACTGGACTTTAAAACCAAACCCAGAGAAATGTTTACTTTTTGTCATTTGTGTATTATTTATTCATCTTAAGTGTAGGTTCTAAAATTCTGAGTAAGTTAGGAATTAAGATGTACTACAGACCTTGTCTTTGCCATTTCGGCACATCAGAGAACTCAGTGATGTAATAAAAAATGTAAAACATAAATCAGTGGCAATACTTTTAAAAATTGCAAGTGTAATAATTATTGTTTCTATTACATTGAGAAATGTGAGACTGAGCCAAAAATCACTGAGGAGTTACTCAGGCTGAGATTGTAATATATTGTTTATTTGCCAGACTACAGGTGACTATGCTCAGGAAAGACATCTTGCAGTAAGTAATTTAAATAAGAAAACACAGAATTTAATAATTATGCTAATCAACATAATTTGAATCTAAATCTGATGTCTTACATCCCTTACCAATAATTTGTGATGCCTCTATAACAACCACTTGTTAACCAGGCACTAGTTTCTTCAATTCTCAGGACAGTCTATACTGTGGAAAAGAACATTACAGATGTTTCATCTCAATATCATCCCAGAAATGCTTCTTTTAATACCTAATTTAATTCCTCTGCTTAGTGAAATAACATTCTGCATGTCATGTCACTGTGTTTCTGTATCTATAGAGAACCTATCATACTCTCTCTTGCAAGTTTGCAGAAAGATAGTTGAAGTAACTTTAAGCTTAAGAGTTTAAAAAATGTGAAATAATGCAGGAATCACTCCATTTTCTTAACTTTGGAATGATTTTTTTCTTCTTTCCTTCTTTATAAGCCACCCCATTTTTAAATTCAATTGGAGACAGTTCAAGAACAACCCCTCAAAAACAAAGAACAAGAAACCCAGAACCTGAAACAAATGAACAAAAATTATCACCACCACCACCAACCACCACCACCACCAATAACAACAAAACCAGAACAAATTTTAATTTTAATTTTAATTTAATTTTAATTAACAAAAACATATTTACATATATCTGGCAACAACTAACAATGAAAATTCTGTTGGTTCCATAGCTAGAGTTGTGAGTGTCAACAGAAGTGAAAGGCAAACAGAAGTCCAAGCTGGTGGCTTTTCTTTTAATCCTGCTTTGTATTCTGCCACTGCTTCCTTAGAATACTGATTATGTGGAAAATGTAAAGACCTTTCCCGGGGAACAGATGTTTTCCAGCATTCAGGAACCAAAGTTAGCTAATAGTAGAACTAATTTTAAATTACATTGTTTCCTTATTGAGGTATTTGTTCAGCAATTTGCATTTAGTCTATTCACATTGTTATTAGTTGGTAAATTTATTTTCTAAAGTATCACCATAAATTCTCTTATGCACTAGTGTGCACTTTGAGGTAAGACTTTATAGTTTTCCTACGTAAAATAAATGAGATTATTTCAACATTATTTCAATGCCACTTACAAAATTCTTGTTAGAAACATTGCCAAACTACCTGAGAATTCTACTGAGAATAAATATATTTATTTTAAATAATACAACTGCCCAGTACAGCTCCTAAGGAAATTTTGTTTGAAATAGTATTGGGATAGAATTTAATTTTTTGAATTAGAGAAATTAGAAGAGCTTTCCCCACAGATGAGGTGTGGAAGAGTCAAAGCCTTTTAATGTGATCCTGTAGGAATGGTGAGCTCCAGGCAACAGCCTGGAGAGCCTAAGTCAGGAGGGCACCACTGGGGAGGGAGGATTTTTTTTTTTTTGAGTAGATGGGGAGTGCTGTCAGATTGAAAGTCATCAGTCCACAGAAAGGAAACTTCAGGGCTTCCTGTGACATCACCCTTCCCTGCCTGCAGTTAGCCTTAGGTTACTTTCTTTTTCAAATAACTTACCTCAGAAAAAAAGCAAGAACTCCTTTCTCACTCTGACAAGAGCAAGAAGCAGCCTGACCAGATAGAGATCCTTTGCTCTATGAATACATTGTTACCAGTAAAAGCTGACTGGCTTTCACTTAGACTAAGTTGTTAGAACCTGCTGACCATGATTTGAAGGTGATCTGAGCATAAAAGAATCAAAGGAGTTAGAGGTGTATGTCTCTCTCTCCCAGTGTGTGTGTGTGTGTGTGTGTGTGTGCATACATGTGCATAGATATGTGTGTGTTGAATTAGAGTTCATAAAACAACCAGGAACAATTTTATTTTATTTGTCACATATTTCTTCTTAAATGACCATGGAATTATGAGCATCAGAATTACATCAGACTCATTCATTTGAAGCACTGATATGTGATCCTATTCAACAATCAGTTTTGTGTAAAGAGATGAAGACTTTGTGCTGTCCTTTCTAAATATTCCTTTTACTTGTTCACGACATAAGTGTATGTGTATGTGACACAAGGCCATTTTGTGTACAGAGCGTAAAATTATTGTACATACTTTTAAATATTTGAGCAATTTCTGTCACTATATATAACCTAAACATTGTATTATTTGTATCTCAAAATAACCTTAGAGAAAATGTGGCTATTTTCTGACATGATATATAAAATAACTTTATACAGGAAATTACCTTTAATTTTTAAAATGTTTTAGTTTTAAACAAAATTGTATTATAAATATTCTAAGAAATTATTGAGTATAATCAGGTAAAACCTCTAAACTTGAAATATGTTTGTTAATTTTATATAATATAGTAAATTATGAGATTGGGCAATAATCATAAAACTCCTGAAGCTAGATAGCACTAAAAGTCACATGATCTTTGCATCAAATTTCTCATCTAAAAACTAGAAAAAAAATAGGTAAAATAATATCTTTAATTTTTTACATCATTTAAACTTTGGGTCAACATGTTTTATAGTATTTAGAAAATGACAAAATAATGAGAAAGGAAATCTTGTTGAACTGAACTCAAAGGCACAGACTAAGGCAAGCTATTGCAACTAGATAGCTAACTGAAGAGCCTAGTCCCTGCAGGTGAGTAATGGAAGTAAAGACACAAGCTACAGAATCTAAGAATATTGTGTTTCTGAATAATTGTGCTCTTTTTAAAACTTTTACTATCTTGATCTGTGGAAGAAATTTATTTATATATATGCATACATATGTATAATATAATATATACATATAAAAATAAGAGACATAATTGACAATCTCAATCAATCACAGATAAGGGAAAAGCTGTGTAAGAAACTGAATTGACACAATGTAGCTTTAGATAGAGGTGAACTGGGAAGTTACTTTGTATAGAAACTTATATTTGCTTTGTTTAGGGATCTGTTGAATTATATTTTTATTGTTCTGTTTCCTTCAACTCATGAGAAGAAAACTCAAACTTGTAAATCACTACTGCCTCCTTTAATAACAACTAATTAATCAGAAAAACAGCAAAGACATTCTTGGGTGAAAACTGCAGAGCTCTGATGTGGAGTCATACTGCACAGGAAACCAGGAAAAAAGAAGTAGAGTAATTACATCCCAGTGAAGATGCTCAAACTTGCTGGGGCTTGATAGAACTTTTAGGTATGATGTTTACAGCTTGAAGTTCAGGGCTAAACAGATACTAGATATTAACTTCCAAATTATCACAGTGCACATCTGTATATCCCATTCTAAGAATATTAGACCTCTGAGACACAGACTGTTGTGGAGAAAGCTATACATATTTCCAGTAAATGTTAAAGCATGAATGTTCTTGAGTCATTCATTGGATTTTCTCAAACAAAGCAGAGTGTAGAGGAATTCTTTCTTTGAGAGGATGCCCAAAGCATCACAACCCAAGGCACATTTTCCTGTATGATAGTCAAAGTGCTATTGTAAATGGAAAGTTTAACACAGCTTGTCTTTAAAATAAATTGTTGAGTGGGTGCACAGGCTTATGGTTATGGCCCATAAAGATTCTGGAAAATATGTGTCTTCCTTAGAAAGAGAAAGAAACATATGTCTCAATAATCAGATCATTGAAAGTTACCATTTTATGAACATGGAAAAATATTAATACATGATACATTAATAGATGTCATAAAGACTTCCAGGATGCTAGAGTATGCCAAAATATGTAGGGAAAAATGAAAGATTGAATGAAACTTCTCAAATATATGCTTTAGAATGACAACAAATGTTTGGATATCTATGGTAAAGCTAAAAGAAAATATTGCCAGAAATCAAGTAGATAATTCTAAGAAAATGGGGTATTGTTATAAGATTCATTCAGTATTATATATTCATGTGTATTTTATATTGTAATCTTTCCCCAGAATACACTGAAGCTATTTGGAATAATTTGGTAAGTAGTGATCTTATTTGTATTTTCAGGTAAACACTCAGAACAGTTGTGTTTTAGGAAATTAAAAACAAATAGGAAGTATCTTATGTTTTTTGCCATTTAAAGGACAGTTGACAAGCATGTAAGAAATCATATTATCTGCAATTAGTAGCTAATGTTATCAGCATAACTATGTGGAGCATATATCATGTGCAGTGTGGTAGATGTGAGTTCACTTTTCTGTGAAGTGAAGAATGATGCACTTGTGAAAGATATTTTGAGGAACAGTCACATTTATCCACTTCAGAATTTTGAATGCAGGACTTTCGCCTTCCATTGTGGTCCTTTATATACTCAAAAGAGCTAAAGTCTCCAAATGAGGCTATGCTCTCACCTATTAAACGGGCCTTGTCTCACAAGGCAATTTATCAGGAGGATGCTAAATCTAAGTCTTATATCCACAAGTTAGCCAAATTAGTCCAAAATCATGCATGACAAATTTAGGTTTCTTCTGTCTAAACCAACCATTTTTAGTTTCTGTGGATACTGCCTTGGAACAAGGTTCTATAAATACAATCAAGACAAATCACTTTTAAATGGGATATTTTATAGATATATCATATCCAGTGGTACAAGAGTGGTCAAAGAAAGCATAAAAAAATAAGTCTATATGGTTACAGAAGATGGTGTGTTCAGGCTCCATATCCTTCATTACTAGGAGTCCTTGATAGGGTCAACCTCATAGGTTTCAGGAAGTTTCTACTGCACTAGATCTCCATATCACTACCTAGATACTCCTCTCTTTCAGGCATCTCTCTCTCTTCTGTCTGCTTCCATCCATCTCTCCCTTATCTGATCCATCCTGTTCCCAACCCCACCCACCCCAAGTCCACCTGAAAAACCTATTTTATTTCCCCTTCCCAGAGAGATCCATGTGTCCTCCCTAGAGCTCCTCTTTAACTAAGCTCTCTGAGTCTTTGAATTGCAGCTTGATTATCATTTACTTAACAGCTAATATTCACTTATAAGTAAATACATATCACATTTGTCTTTCTGGGTCTAGGTTACCTCACATAGGATGATTTTTCTAGTTGCATCCATTTGCCTGCAAATTTCATAGTGCCATTTTTCTAAAGCTGAATACGTTGTGTAAATATACCACATTTTCCTTATCCATTCTTCAGCTAAGAGACATCTGGAATGTTTCCAGTTTCTAGATATTATGAATAAAGCTGCTATGAACATAGTTGAGCAAGTGTTCTTGTGGTAAGATGGAGCACCCTTTGAGTATATGAGTAGGAGTGGTATAGCTGGATCTTGAGGTACATAGATTCTCAATTTTCTGAGGAACTGCCATATTGATTTCCATAGTGGCTGTACAAGTTTGCACTCCCACCAACAGTGGAGGTGTGTTCCCTTTACTCCATATCCTCTCCAACATAAACTGCCATTAATGTTTTTGATCTTAGCCATTCTGACAGGTGTAAGATGGTATCTCAGAGTCATTTTGATTTGCATTTCCGTGATGACTAAGGATGTTGAACAATTTTTTAAGCGTATCTCAGGCATTTGAGATTCTTCTGTTGAGAATTCTGTGTTTAGATCTGCACCCCACCAATGGCACCAGCATCCAGTTGAACCACATAACCATCCTGAACAAATTTGGAAGAAGAGGTGAGGCCCCAGCTCCTGGCTAAACAGCCTAGATCTCTATCTCCTAGGCCCGAGGAGTACATACTGTGGCCCTCCTCGACCCATTGCAGCCCATGAGTCGCAGCAGCAGCATCCTCACCTTCCCTCTTGCCAACTGTCCCCTGAGGCACCAGCAACCACAAGAGCCTTACACCCCACTTGCACCAATTGGGAAGAAGCTCTCCAGAGACTGGACAGCAGCATCCTCCCCTATCCCCTCATCAAACATCCCATGAGGCACCAACGACCACCAAAGCCACAGGCCCTTTCTTCACTGATTGGAAAGAAGACCCCCAGAGACTAGGGGTGAAAATACCCTTAAGGAAATGAAAAATACCCTTAAGCAAATGGAGAAAAAGACAAACAAAAAACTGGATGAAATCAATAAATCTCTTAAAGAAAGCCAAGAAAAAAATTAATCAAACAGGTGAAGGAAACAGTTGAAGACTTGAAAATTGAAATAGAGGCAACAAAGAAAACACAAACAGAGGGAATTCTGGAAAAGGAAAATCTGAGTAAATGAATAGGAACTACAGAGGCAAGCATAACCAGCAAAATATAAGAGATGGAAGAGAGAATCTCATGCACTGAGGATACACTACAGAAAATAGATTCAGCTGTCAGAGAAAATATTAAATCCAGCAATTTTTTAACACAAAACGTCCAGGAAATCTGAGACACCATGAATAGACCAAAGCTAAGAATAATAGGGATAGAAAAAGAGGAAGAATTCCAGCTCAAAGGCACAGAAAATATATTCAACAAATCATAGAAGAAAACTTTGCCAACCTAAAGAAAGATATGCCTATGAAAGTATAAGAAGCTTACAGAACACCAAATAGATTGGACCAAAAAAAATTTCCCTTGCCACATAATAATCAAAACACTAAACATACAGAATAAAGAAAGAATATTAAGAGCTGTAAAGGAAAAAGGCCAAGTAACATATAAAGGCAGACCTATCAGAGCTGCACCTGACTTCTCAATGGAAATTCTGAAAGCCAGAAGGTCCTGGGCAGATATTCTGCAGACATTAAGAGACCAGTCTAGTATACTATATCCAGCAAAGCTCTCAATCACTATAAACAGAAAAAACAAGATATTAGAAGACAGAACCAGATTTAAACAACATATATCCACAAACACAGCCCTTCAGAAAGTACTAGAAGGAAAACTCCAACCCAAGGAATTTAGCTTCACCCACCAAAACATAGGCAATAGATAACCTCACACCAGCAAATCCCAAAGACAGAAAACACAACAGTACCACCACCACCAACAAAAACAAAAATAAAAAGAATTAATAATCATTGGTCATTAATATCACTTAATATCAGTGGACTCAATTCGCCTATAAAATGAAACAGGATAACAGAATGGATATGAAAACAGGATCCATCCTTCTGCTCCATATAAGAAACACACCTCAACTTCAATGACAGACATTACCTCAGAGTAAAAGGTTGGGAAAATATTTTCCAATCAAATGGACCTAAGAAACAAGCTGATGTAGCTTTCCTAATATCTAACAAAATAGACTTCCACTAAAATTAATCAAAAGTGATGCAGAAGGGCATTTCATATTCATCACAGGAAAAATCTATGAAGATGAAGTCTCAATTCTGAACATTTATGCCCCAAAGACAAGATCACCCACATATGTAAAAGAAACATTAAAGCTTAAATCACACATCAAACCCCACATACTAATAGTGGGAGACTTCAACACCCCACTCTCACTACCGGACAGGTCTGCCAGACTGAAACTTAACAGAGAAATAAGGGAACTAACAGATGCTATGACTCAAATGGACCTAACAGACGTCTATAGAACATTTCACCCAAACACAAAAGAATACACCTTCTCAGCAACTCATGGAACCTTCTCCAAAACTGACCGCATACTTGGTCACACAGCAAATCTCAACAGATACAAAAAAATGGAATAACCCTCTGTATTTTACTGGACCACCATGGCTTAAAGTTAGAATTTAACAACAACATAAATTGTAGAAAGCCTACAAACTCATGGAAACTGAACAACGATTAACTGAATCATCACTGAGTCAATGAAGAAATAAAGAAAGAAATTAAAGACTTTCTAGAATTCAATGAAAATGAATCCACAACATACCCAAACTTATGGGATACCATGAAAGTAGTGCTAAGAGGAACATTCATAGCACCAAGTGCCTACATAAAGAAAGTGGAGAAATCCTCAGAAAATTGACAATCTATGTACCTCAAGACTCAGCTATTCCACTCCTGGCTGTATACCCAAAGGATGCTCCATCCTACCACAAGGACACTTGCCCAATTATGTTCATAGCAGCATTATTTGTAATAGACAGAACCTGGAAACAACCTATATGCTTTTCAACCAAAGAATGGATAAAGAAAATGTGGTACATTTACACAGTGGAATAATACACAGCAATAAAAAACAATGACATCATGTAATTTGTAGACAAATAGATGGAACTGGAAAAAAACAGCCTGAGTGAGGTAACCAAGACTCAGAAAGACAAACACATTATGTACTCACTTGTAAATGAATTTCTAATGGTCTTATTAAATAAAAACTCAGAGCCAGAAATAAGAGTGAAAATCTGACAGAGATCAGATGAATTAGGAACAGCTACCAGCCTCACCTCACCAACACCACTGCTTCTAAAAGAGTGAGTGATTTCCTGTATCTCCATACCTATATTCCTTTCTGTTCTGTTCTTCCATTGGCTCTGTCAGCGTAGCTACATCACTTCCTCCTCTTGAACAGCTCTATCACTTCCTGTCTGTCTATATAGACCTCCAGAACTCTATGGTTGATGCTGGGATTAAAGGTATGTGTCACCATACTTGGCTCTGTTCTCAGTGTGACCTTCAACTCACAGAAATCCAGACAGACCCTGCCTGCTAGGTGATAGAATTAAGGGTGTGTGCTAGCACTGTATGACTTCTGTTTTTATTACTAGTGGCTGACCTTTTTCCTCTGATCCTCAGATAAATTTTATTGGGGGACACAGACAAATTATTATCACATTTCCCCTCTTTGTCTAATAAAAATAAAAAAATTTAAAAAGTCATAACTAATATAAGAAAAACTATATACAATAAGTATAATATATATAATAAATGCAAGCAATTAATACATCAACAATGTCTAGTCTATTTGCAAATGTCTAGTCCATTTGACAAATTCAGAGAAAATACTCCATTATCTATCCTATTTTGATAAGTCCTAAATGTAACTAATTCACTTTCTATCCTAACATATTACTAACAGAAAACTATCTTATGATATCTTTCAAATTTATGCACTTTACACCTCTTAGTGAGTTTTTTTTCTGAATTTCTTAACAAAGAAAATTATAACTATAACCATAACTATCTAATTTTCAACTCCCTCAGAGACCTGAGAAGGAAATATTACCAAGTAAAACCAGAAAGCAAACAAGCACATTTCCAAAAAAAATGTGAGTTGACAGAAACAGCTAGCTGCATGGACAGTCACCTGAGATTTTTCTTTCCTTTTTTCTTTCTTTCTTGTTTTTTTCAATGTTGGGGCATTATCTTCAGCCTATAGGCTTAGCATATCTGACAGACTCATTTGTGAAGCAGGAGGTACTCAAGGTCTACAGCTCGATCCCATATTCAGTGAGAGTATTCTGTGTACCAGATAATCTTGAATTCCACCACTGTCCTGTTGTGATTCAGGGTTTTAAATTCTGGAAATTGTTGGTGTTTTTGGAATTCAGCTTCTGATTTTTCTTGGCTTTTGGGTGGCTTCATCTCCTTTATTAAATGCCAGTCTATCACTGAGAAGCCAGACTCTGTCAACCTAGTTATTCCTGCAAGAATAACTGTTCTTGCTGCTGTTCCACTGTACACCAGGAGCCATTGGCCCACTGCCTGTTCAGCTGCCTTCAAAGGAAGAGGCACCTTTTCTGGATTGCAAAGCCACTTCAACAATGGTGCCATATTGTCTTGGCCTCAAAGGACACCTGTTGCTAAAGCTGTAACCACACTTGTCTTGGCGAGGATCGGTAGTCCTTTGTTTTATGTCCTGCTTGTCGATTTTGAACAGCATGCTGTCAGCAGTCAATGCAAGGGCACTTTCTTGCCCAGTGGCTAACTTTTGTCACAAAGAAAGTTAACTCCATATGCAGTCTCTTCAACACCCATATCTTCTCTGAAATAAATTGATACAGCTGGGAGCCAACATATCTCATAGTCATAAAAAAGAAAAACTCTAAGTTATTAAAACATTTTAAATGCTATATTCTGAAGATCTCTGAAGGGTTTGAAGATGACCTGTCTATCTAAAATATATCTCTGCTTAACCTTGAAAACACCTAATATGACTACAAGTTCGATTGTAATGGCTAACTACTAACTCTCATTTCTCTATATCCTAATAGTTGAATAACCTACCTCTTATCTATATCCTCTTTTTTTTCAAACAAGAACCTTAATCTAATTTCCTTTGTTTAGCCTTTTTCCTGACCATTAACAATAACAATTTGTAATCAACCATCCTAAACAATGAAAATCATCCCAAACCCAAAACCCATTGTAAAGCCAAAAACCACCCGCCTCACCTCTTGGGAATGTGAGTATCATGTTCTTAAAATTGCTTTCTGCTGTTTGTGGGAGAAGACATCTTTAGGGGATGCTGAAAAGAAAATTTTTGGGTTAATTGCCAAGTCTGCAGTGGTAGCTGTATCACTTGTTACCCAGTCTCTGCATGATACAAAAGTACAAGGCTTATCTCAAGTCCTCGTTTGAATAATCTGTGAGGCTGGATCATGTCAGCTAGCCATCTCGAGATTGTCCTGAGCAGTTTTTAAACCAAAACTGATCTTTGGGTGATGTTTGTCAGCTTAGTGGTATTATTATTGTCCATGTGAAATCATCTTTGTGGAGACTTCATCATTTTCTGGAGACTTCAAATTTGCTGTCAAGCCTAGTCATGATTCCCTGCAGAAAACTGATAGAGACTCAAACACAAAAACATGTATAGGCAGCTAAATGAAGCCTTTTTTCTAGAATTAATTAGTACTCTATGCCCATTAATATCATGACAAAAGTTTAATATATATGTTAATCTTATAAATTTTGATATAAAATTCATACCTGAAGAAGACTTTAAAGAATCAAAATAGAACCAAAGAATTGAGATTAGTGGCAATAGAATAGTCCCTTAATTTTTTGGTTTTCTTCTGTTCTGTGTCAGATGGCTTTTCTGACATGATAGATTTAGTATTTTCCTTTTAACAAACTGCTTGGGTTTAGAGAAGGAGAGAGCCATTCTCCAACTGCAAAGCCAGCTTTAATTTTCAATTGAACTGGGACTACATAAAGACCATTTGTATTAAGTATCTGTAGAGAATAGCAGAAGCAAACATTTAGGAAGACTTATGAAATTTTATATGTGATATACCAATTGGCCAATTAATTATTTTTCTTTGGACATTTATTCTGGATGATTTGTCTTTTTTCTTCAGATGTCTCATTTGTCCAGTGTTCTTCAAATTACTTAGCCTTCATTCTCCTGAAAGACAAGATCAAAAACACTTCCCCAAGCCTAACTTTGGGGAGGTTTCCTTTTGGCAAGTTATATCTGATTAAATGAAAAGGCATTTGTTAGTGGTATAAGTTAATTTTAAGTTGGATGGTCATGCTGGTTGATGAACTATCACCTTTTCTAATTAAGAGGTCTCTCTTGTTCAAATCAAACCTTTATCAATTTTGATGGTATCCATAGCTTTTCTTCTCCTGTAGAGACAAAAGCAAAACCTCATCCCCAACATAACAGATATCCTGGTTTCCGTTCTGAAGTCAGCACATCCTTAAAGTATTTAGGTTGATTTAGCTCCGTAGTTTTTTCTATTATCCAATGTCTCTCTGCAGCTGTTGTTTTCTCATTAGCATTGAGAAAATTCAAATAGAGCATTATGTAATCTATATCTGGGGTTTTTTGTTACCCCTTTCTTTTTATTTAGCATATCCTTTAGAGTTTGATTTGATCTTTCTATGGCCTGTAGGATTATTTGGCATACCTATAATATGCTTTATATTGTAATAAGCAAAAAACTGTTTCAGTTTAGTAGAGACATATGCCTCAGCATTGTCAGTTTTAATTTGTGCATGTACACCCATGATGGCCATACCTTCTAGCAAATGTGTGATTACAGAATCAGCTTTTTCAGAACTCAAAGCAGTTGCCCATTGAAATCCTGAGTAAGTATCAATGGTGGGGTGTACATATTTCAATTTTCCGAATTCTGCAAAATGAATCACATCCATCTGCCAGATTTCATTCCTCTGAGTACCCTTTGGGTTACATCCTGCTGGTAATGGAGTTTGGTTGTAAAAAGAACATAGGACATTTCCTTACAATTTCCTTGGCTTGTTGCCATGTTATGGAAAAATCATTTTTTAAACCTTTACTATTGATATGATATTTTTTAATGAAATTCTGAGGCTTCCATCACATTTCCTATCAATAGTTTATCAATCTCGTCATTACCCTGTGCTAGAGGACCTGGCAGAACCCTATGGGATTGGATGTGAGTTATATATAAAGAATGCTTCCTATTCCTAATTATATTTTGTAACCGAATAAATAACAAAGTTAGTTCTGACTCATCAGGGATAAATTCTGCTGTCTCAATATGTAATACCACTGTTTCAGCATACTGAGAGTCAGTAACTATGTTGAGAGTTTCCAAAAAAATCCATTAATACCAAGAGAATAGCATACAATTCCGATGTTTGAACTGAATTATAAGGGCTTTGAACCACTTCACTTACATTTTCTGATTTATAACCTGCCTTTCCTTGTTTGCAACTGTATACTATGTATGGGCTCCAGATATGGATGTTTCCCATACAATGTGAGGAAAAATCCAATCAGCTCTCTTTATAAGTTCAATTATATTGCTTTTGGAATATTTGCTATTAATCTCTCCCAAAAACTTACTGCAAGCTGTTTGCCAAGATTCACTTTCTGCTTGTAATTTGTCAATGTCATCCTTAGTTAAAGGTATGACAATTTCTGCTGGGTCTATTCTTGCTAATTGATGAAGTCTCAATTTTTCTTTGAAAATCAAATCAGAGATATTTTCCACACAGGTTGTAAATTTTTACTCTGTTTATTTGGTAGAAATATCCATTCCAATATAATATCTTTTCTCTGCATTAAAATTCCTGTAGGAGAATGCCTAGAGGGTAAAATAACCAAAATGCAATCAAACTTTGGATCCACTTGATCCACGTGTCCTTTCCTGTACTTTCTTTTCCACCAAGGCCAATTCTCTCTNAGCTTCAGCTGTTAATTCTCTTAGACTATTTAAGTTCTTGTCACCTTTTAAGGTTTTGAACAAATTACTCAGTTCATCATTTTTTACCCCAACAACAGTTCATAACTGGTAAATATTTCTGAATAATCTTTGAAAGTCATTAAGAGTTCATAACCTTTGGGGGTCTAATATTTTGTAGACCTATTTTGTATCCTAAATAATTAATAAAGTCTCCTGTTTGTATCTTTTCAGGAACAATTTGTAATCCTCAATAAGGCAAAATGTTCTTTACCTCTTCACACATTCTTTCTAAGTTCTCTGCATTTGAATCAGCTAGTAAAACATACATATAATGATAAATTCTAGATTTAAGAAATTGTTTATGTATTACTTCCAATGGCTGTCACAGAAAATATTGGCACAGGGTTGGACTATTTAACATTCCCTGGGGGAGAACTCTCCATTGATATCTCTTAACTGGCTGAGAATTATTATAAGTAGGCACTGTAAATGCAAATCTTTCTTTGTCTTTTTCTTGTAAGGGTATTGAAAAGAATCAGTCTTTTAAATCAATAACTATAAGAGGCCATCCTTTAGGTAACAAAGTAGGCAAAGGAATTTCAGATTGTAGAGGGCCCATTGGCTGAATTACCTTGTTAATTGCTCTTAGGTCTCTTACCATTTTCCATTTACTAGATTTCTTTTTAATAGAAAATACAGGAGAATTCCAAGGGCTAGTTGATTCTTCATTATGCTGAGCATTTAACTGCTCTTATACCAGCCCTTCTAAAGCCAGCAGTTTCTCTGTTGTTAAAGTCCATTGCTGAATCCATACATGCTTGTCTGTCAACCATTTTAAAGGTAGAGCTGTTGGTATCTTTGAAAGATCAGCAGTTGTTGTGCCCTGTTCTTGCACAATCTGGATGGCTGGTGACTGTTCTTTATAATAATACCTCCTAATATTTCTCTCAGAAATATGTGTTAGTTTATGGTTTGTTTCTGAGGTTGGAGGAATATTAATCTGGGTATTCCATTGTTCTAATAGATCATGGCCCCATAAATTCATGCCTATATTAGCCACATATGGCTTTAATTTTCCTCTCTGTCCTTCTGGTCCTATACATTTGAGCCATCTTGTGCCCTGTTTGACTTGAGATAATGTTCCAATCCCTAACAGCTGAACATTTACCTCTTGAAGAGGCCAATTTGGATGCCAAAATTCTGGTGCAATTATCGTGACATCAGCACCAGTGTCCAGTAGACCCTCAAAGAGAACATCATTTATTTGTATTTTTAATTTCAGTCTTTGTTCATTTATAGAAGTTTGCCAAAAATTTGCTTTTTGGTTCTCCTGAATTTCCTGTTCTCTCTCCTATTGCTGTTCTATCACCCTCAGCAGTGTGCTTTTTACAATAGACATTTGGTTATTTAATTGTTGTGAGAAAGGGTCTCTTCTACAATGGCAGGAAAAGTCTGAACTGAATTTGCTGTGGGAGCCTGGAAGAGGCCCCTCAGGGATTTTCCCAAAGGCAGAGGATTACCTTGTTTATCCTTTGTTGATCCGCATTCATTGGTCCAGTGTTTACATTTACCACACCTTCTGCATAATCCAGAAGGGAGGGGCATTCTGTTGTCATTTTCCTTGAAGAAACCTTGTTTCTAGAAATGCCCTGTTTACACTCCCTTTTCAGATGTCCTGGTTTACCACAGTTAGAACATCTGACATTATTATTTTTCCTCAAAGCTCTTGATATAACCTCTCATATCCACATATTATCATGGTCATGGAACTCAATATTAATTGTGTCCTTGATCCAGTACTCCAAGTGTGCTGATCATGCCTTCAATGGCCTGATTATTCTTTTGCATGCTGCATTTGCATTCTCAAAAGCCAAGGATTCAATTATTATCTGTCTAGCTTCTGAATTTGGTATCATTCTATTTACTGCTGAAGACAGCCTTTGTAAGAAATTCATGAAGGATTCTCTTGGGCCCTGTATAACTTTTGTAAATGATTCAATTTTTTTTCCTGCTTCCTCAATTCTGTCCCACACATTCATGGCTGCCATGTGGCATAGAATTAGGGTTTGGTTATCATATAAACATTGTCTGTGTATATCAGCATATTCACCTCCAAGAAGCTGATCCTGGGAAATTTCCATATCTCTAGTCCTACATTGCTGTTCTATAGTTTTAGCTTCTTCTTTAAACCAAGTTTTCCACTGTAAGTGTGGACTGGGTTCTAGCACCACAGCAACTAATTCTTTCCAGTCCTGAGGGATAATTCTATTACAACTTGACCACAAGTTTAACATCTGCTTTACAAATGGAGAATGCATGCCATATGATACTATAGCTTCGTTAAATCTCCTTAAATCTAGCATTTCCACTAAAGCCCAATTAGCTGGTACATGCCCTTGAGCATTTGGTAGTTCTTGTAAGATTACTGGGTAGATTAAATTCTGCTGTCTCATAACCTGAGGCTGTTTCTCTGTAACCATATAATTCAATCCTGAGCTAAGTTCACCTTTAAATTTTTCTGTCTGAGTCTGAATTTCTCTATCAGTCATGTTAACAGGTTTTTCTAAATTCAATCCTGAGCTAGGTTCACCTTTAAATTCTTTTGTCTGCAGTTGAATTTCTCTATAATTCCTTTTAACAGGTTTTTCTAAAGTCAATCCTGAGCTAGGTTCACCTTTAAATTCTCTTGTCTGTGTCTGAATTTCTCTATAATTCCTTTTAACAGGTTTTTCTAAAGCTTTTATCTTGGCACTCAAATTGACCAACCTTTTTAATGCTAAAATAAAAATGATTAAAGAAATAATATTCATAATTGATGTTACATACATCCCACCAAGATTAATTATCCTCTCATTTAGTTATTCCACTTTCAGATTGCCTAATATTTCATCAAACAGAGACCAAATTCCTACCATTGTAAAGATGTTTCCCATTTTTTTAATTTGAGAAAAATTTCTTTTAACTAGTTTCTCTTTTTAAGATATCTTAATTGACTTATTAAATCTGTCGACTGTGTAGAGCAGTAGAATTCCCAGGGAATTTCAAAGCAGCTACCTAGTGTGGTGGTGGCAGTCCTAGATGGAAATCCAGAGAAAGAGAGCCCACCACCCACCAGGAGCTAAAGAAAGTCAAAGAGACTCTGGCCACATGGTTTAGAGATCTTGCCTCTAGCAGCTCCAGCCACGTGCTTGTAGCTTGTAGCTTCGGTCACGTGCAGCTCCAGCCCAGGTCTGGCTGAATGCAGCTTCAGCTGAGCCGGGGGTGGGGTTGGGCTATAACCCCCAGCCTGTAAGGCCACCAATGGCTTTCTTGTGAATTCTTGCCTCACAATTTGGATGCCAATTTTAAACAAATTTCTAATATTCTTATTAGAACTAGAAATAAGGGTAAAAATCTGACAGAGATCAGAGGAATTAGGATCAGCTACCAGCCTCACCTCACCAACATTGCTGCTTCTAAAAGAGTAAGTGACTTCCTGTATCTCCACACCTATACTCCTTTCTGTTCTGTTCTCCAATTGGCTCTCTCAGCCTAGCTACATCACTTCCTCCTCTTGAACAGCTCTGTCACTTCCTGTCTGTCTGCATAGACCTCCAGAACTCTATGGTTGATGCTGGGATTAAAGGCATGTGTCACCACACTCGGCTCTGTTCCCACTGTGACCTTGAGCTCACAGAGATCCAGACAGACCCTGCTTGCTAGGTGATAGGATTAAGGGTGTGTGCTAACACTGCATGACTTCTGTTTTTATTACTAGCGGCTGAACTTTTTCCTCTGATCCTCAGATAAATTTTATTGGGGGACACATAAAATATCATCACACTCATTCATAAGTAGATATTAGATGCAAAGCAAAGGATAAGCGGGCTACAGTCCACAACCCCAGAGAAGCTAGGTAAAGAGGATAACCCTAAGAGGGACATACATGGATCGTCCCAGGAAGAGGAAAGGGTTAAGATTTCTTGGATAAACTGGGAGGGGGAGTGTAGGGGAGGAGATGGGGATGGGAACATGAAAGATCAAGATAGTTGAGTTTGGGGAGGGACAGAGAAGGAGAACAATGGAAGAGATGTCTTGACAGAGTGAACTAGTATGGGCTTAGGCAGAAACTTGGTGCTAGTTAAATTCCTAGGAACTCACAAGGATGTCCCCAGCTAAGACTCCTAGCAATGGTGGAGAGGGTGCCTCAACTAGCCTTTCCCTGTACTCAGATTGGTGACTACCCTAATTGGCATCATAGAACCTACATCCAATGACTGATGGAAGAAGATGTAGAGAACCACAGCCAAGTACTTGGCTGAGCTCCTGGAGTTCAGTTGAAGATTGGGAGGAGGGACTATAGGAGCAAGAGGGCTCAAGATCATGATGGGAAAAACCACAGAGACAGGTGACCTGAGCTATTGGGAGCTCATGGACTCTGGACTGACAGCTGGGGAGACCATATGGGATCAAAATAGGCTCTCTGAATGTGCGTGACAGTTGTATGGCTTGGTCTGTTTGTGGGGTGTCATGAAGTGCTGCAGGACGGGTGTGTGGGTTCATGCAAATCCGTGGAAAGAAGACTCAGAGACACCTTAAGAATGAATATAGCCTTTCTCAGCTGCAGGGGGCTCCAGCCTCTAAGGACTGAAGCACTTTCCCTTCATCCAGGGCATTTTTATTTTTCTGACTATTTACAGTTTAGCCAGTTGATACCCATATGCTCAAAACAACCTGAATGGAGCTCCCAAAGATACAATGCCAAGTGCAAATTCGTCAATTTCTCAGTTACTATGATTTTCTGGGTTTCCTGAACCAAGTTTGCATAGGCCTTTGAACCTTGGGAGACTCTCAGACAAGATTCATATAAGGCAACTAGAGAAACAAAAGGTATTGGTTAAACAAAGGATGGATTAGGGCTAGGTGCTACTCTCTGGAGCCAGGCCAGGAGTAGCTCAGCAGGAATGCAGCCACAGTGGGGCCTCTGGCAATGGGACCAAGACTTATGCTAGGTACACGAACTGACTTTTTAGAGCCCATTCCCTATGGCATGGTTCCTTGCTCAGCCTTGATGCATGAGGGAGGGGCTTAGTCCTGCCCCAACTTGATATGCCAGCCTGTGTTAACT
>LZPO01008170.1:92632-110615 GCA_001675575.1 Neotoma lepida | reverse complement strand
ACCATAGGTAATGGGCTCCAAAAAGCCAGCTCATGCACCAGGGATAGATCCTTATCCTACTGCCAGAGGGCCCCTTAAGCAGATCAAGCTATACAACTGTCTTGTTTATGCAGAGGGCCTAGTCCAGTCTCATGGAGGCTCCACAGCTGTTGGTCTAAAGTTCATGAGTTCCCACTGGCTTGGTTTGGTTGTCTCTGTATGCTTCCCCATCATAATATTGATTCCCCTTGCTCATAGAATCCCTATTCCCTCTTTTTGACTTGACTCCTGGAGCTCAGCCTGGTGCTTGGTTGTGCATCTCTGCATCTGCTTCCATCAATTACTGGATTAAGGCTCTATGATTTAGTTATGGTATTCAACAATCTGAATACCTGGGTAAGCCAGCTCAGGCACCCTCTCCACTATTGCTATTAGTCTAAGCTGGGGTCATCCTTGTGGATTCTTAGAAACTTCCCTTGGACCAGGTTTCTTCCTATCCCCATGATGTCTCCCTCTATCCAGGTATCTCTTTCATTGCTCTCCCACTCTGTCCCAGTTCCAGCTCGACCATCCCATTTTCTTTATGTTCTCATACCCCATCCCCTACCCTCTATTTTACCCCCCACCCTTATCCCCAGTTTACTCATGGAGATCTCATCTATTTCCCCTTCCCAGGGCAATCCATGCATCCCTCTTATGGTCCTCCTTCTTAGCTAACTTCTCTGGACTTGTGGGTTGTAGCCTGGTTATCCTTTGCTTTACATCTAGTATCCACTTATGAGTGAGTACACACCATGTTTGTCTTTCTGAGTCTGTGTTACCTCACTCAGGATGATATTTTCTAGTTCCATCCATTTCCCTGCAAATTTCATGATGTCATTGTTTTTCACTGCTGAGTAGAACTTTATTGTGTATATGTACCACATTTTCTTAATCCATTCTTCAGTTGACGGGCATCTAGGTTGTTTCCAGGTTCTGGCTATTATGAATAATGCTGATATGAACATAGTTGAGCATGTGTCCTTCTGGTATGATTGAACATTCCTTGGGTATATGCCCAAGAGTGGTAACCCTGGGTCTTGAGGTAGATTGATTCCCAATTTTCTGAGAAACCGATTTCTAAAGTGGCTGTACAAGTTTGCACTTCCATCAACAGTGGAGAAATGTTCCCCTTGCTCCACATCCTCTCCAACATAAGCTGTCATCAGTGTTTTTGATCTTAGTCATTCTGACAGGTGTAAGATGGTATCTCAGAGTCGGTATGATTTGTATTTCCCTAATGACTAAGGATGTTAAGCAATTCCTTAATTGTCTTTCAGCCATTTGAGAGTCTTCTGTTGAGAGTTCTCTGTTTAGTTCTGTAGTCCATTTTTTATTTGGATTGTTTGGTATTTGGTGGTCTAGTTCCTTGAGTTCTTTATATATTTTGGAGATCAGCCCTCTGTCAGATGTGGGATTGATGAAGATCTTTTCCTATTCTGTAGGCTGTCATTTTGTCTTATTTACCATGTCCTTTGCCTTATAGAAACTTCTCAGTTTCAGGAGGTCCCATTTATTAAGTGTTGCTTTCAGTGTCTGTGCTACTGGTGTTATATTTAGAAAGTAGTCTTTTGTGCCAGTGCGTTCAAGGCTACTTCCTACTTTCTCTTCTATCAGGTTCAGTGTAACTGGATTTATGTTGAGGCCTTTAATGCACTTGGATGTGAGTTTTTTTGCATGCTGATAGATATGGATCTATTTGCCATCTTCTACATGTTGACATCCAGTTATGCCAGCACCATTTTTTGAAGATGCTTTCTTTTTTCCATGGTGGAGTTTTGACTTCTTTGTCAAAAATCAGGTGTTCATATATTGCCCAATTAAAAAGACAATTCCACATAGTTTATCTGGTCATTAAATGAGGTTTATTTCAGGGGTAACTTACAACCAATAAGGGGTTGATTACAGGATCCAGGAGAGATGAGCTGTGGTCTGGCATAGCTCTCTGAAGAACTCTGACTTGGTCTGCAATCCAGCCTCCAGGACCACGAGGAACCAAGAGAGCAAGCACGTATGCATCTTGGGTCTTAAGGGGCCCTGTCTCAGCCACAAACCAGGGGCAGGTCATAGGCAGGTGTGACAGTTACTTGTTGCCACACTGGGGGCAGTGCTTTGAGGTCAAAGCTGGAACAGCTACCCACTATATCTTCTGTTTTGTCTAAGAAAGTTCTAACTGAATACAAAACTATATACAATAGGAACGGTAATCAAATATTGTCCAAGGGGTAATGACCTAGACAAGATGGAACTACAACCAACAAGAACAACACCAAACAAGAGACACATACTAAAATCCAGTGGAGTCTGGAGCATAGGTAAATGGCATGTTACAGAGATCATTCTAAAAGGTGTCATATCCAGAAGAACCTGAATCTAATACTTAATATGGTCTAGCTAAGATAAAAAAGGTTGTAACTATAACTGTTAGTCTTCAATCCCATCAAAGTCCTAAAAAGGAATATAATACCTGAGAAAGGGGAGAAGGACACAAGCAAATTTTGGGAGTCTTGCAACAGTAGATAGAGACAGCTGGCAGCCTGGACAGTCACCTAGAGTTTCTCAGTATTGTTGGTGCATTCAAATTGGCTATAGGCCTATAGTATCTGTCAGACCATTTTCCGAAGCAGATTTTTTTGAAAGACTATNTTACCCTGTCTTGGCAGAGTTCAATAGTTGCTTTTCCTTCTGTCCTGCTCAGTATTTGTACTGTCAGAAGTTGAGGCAAGGGCAGTTCTTTGCCCAGTAGGCCATTTTGTGCCAAGAAGAAGACAAACTTCCAAACGGAAATGTCTCAGAAACCCAACATTCTCTTGGGATCAGATCGGTGCTGCCAGGAGCAATCAAGACTCATGTAAATGGAATTCTAAGTTATCAAAACATTTAAATGGCATATTCTCTAGGTCTGAGAAGTGTTTGAAGATTACCTATCCATCTGACATATGTTTCTGTAAGTCTGAAGAACCTAACTAACATAACTATAGATAAGACAAGCATGAGTGACTATAGCTCAGTAAGTCTTCTCTACTAAAATAACTTAAGGACTAAGGCTTCACACTAACAAGATAAAGAGTCTGTAAGCAAATGTACCTTAAGGACAATGACCTCAAGATTGTGACAATACACAAAATAGCTTAACCAGAGGTAGGAATGTATATATAGTGCAATATGCAATGTGACAATAATCCTAAATATATATCAATATACAAAATATCCTAAACAGAGGTATAACATACATACAGTATGATGAATATAATTTTACATTTGTATCAATATACAAAATATTTCAAACAGGAGTAGAAATATGTATACAATATAACAAATATAGTTTTGTATCTGTATCAATATACAAATTATATTAAATAGGAATACAAGAATAGTTTATATTTGTATCAATATACAAGAATCCATACCAGTGCAAATTATCTAAGGCTGATATTTTACTGAATTAATTTACTAGCAAATACAATAATTGACAGTAATATCCTATACCTATTAATTCCCCTTTTTCTTTCTAAAAAAGAATACTGAGTACAAATTTTATTGTTCCACCCTCAACCCTACAACCATCCATTCATAACCCTGAGAAAAATGAAACATTTGGGAAAAGGGTGACGTTTTCTTATAATTACTTCTTGCTATTTAGGGAGTGATGGTACCTCTGTGGGATCCTATAAGAAAGCTTAGATTGTTAGGTCTCAATACGGCTAGCCATAGAGTCTGTAGGTAATCTCAGAAATAGATAAGACTGTCTGAGATTCTGGCTAGAAGTGTAGTATGATAGACCATATCATCTTATGACTGTCCTGAAGAGTTTTCAGTTCAAAGCTGATCATTGAGTAATGCTCCTAGGTATCATGGCATCATTCTGGACTGGGTAGAGTTGTTGTTGTGGGGCCCCATCTTCCTTCTGGAGACTTCAGAGATTGCTATTGGAGAAGACTAATTTTTTACTGTGGAAAACTTGAACATTATTAATATCAAAATGAAAAGTTTGGATTTAAAGATGACATGACATGTATGGAAGAATTCCAAGAAATCAAGAATAAGCATGGAGAGAATCTTGATGACAATGGTCCCTTTTTATTGGTTTTCTTCTGTCCCACACCAGGCAGCTCTTGTGATATGAGACAGAATTTCTTAATTCTTTATTTTAGCAATATTCTTGGGTTTAGAGAAGGAGGGAGCCAAATTCCAGCTCCAAAGCCAGCTTGATATATAATTGAATAGGAACCACAACTCTTCTAGAGCTAAAGAGATATAGATGTTAGGCAGTGAGATATTACCCTTTGTACATTGGTACCAATAAAGTCTTTCCTTATGCTGTAGATGTCTGGATATGCAAGGGCTTATGATTTCTGGATGATGGGTATTTCTATTATCATGTAAAGACAAAAACAGAACCCTGCCTCAACCCTTGTTTGCTACGTTTTTCTTACAACCTGTAGAGATGTCACATCTGTAGATGAGATTTTACTTATCTTCATCAAGGGGTTTTTCCTGTTTGAAATGAATTTTTATTAATTTTGTTGGTATTCATAGATTTTCTTCTCCTGAGGGAAACAAAAGCAAAACCCCTTCCCCAATGTAGGATGTATGCTGGTTTCCATTCAACATATCTTTGAAATAAACCAGTTGGTTTAGCTCAGAAGTTTTGTCTGTTGTACAATGTCTTTCCACAGCTGTTGTTCTTTTCTCATCAGCATTGAGAAAATTCAAGGTTAATGAAGCATTATACAATCTATTTCTAGGAGTCACTGTTACTTGTTGTTGTTTATTTAGCATCTCCTTTAAAGTTCGATTGGATCTTTCTATGACTGCTTGGCCTGTGGGATTTTGTGGTATACCTGTAACATGCTTTATATTGTAATAGGCAAAAAAACTATCTCATTTTATTTGAGACATATGCTGGGGCATTATCAGCTTTAAATTGTACAGGTATTTCCATGGTGGCCATAGCTTCTAATAGGTGTGTAATCACAGAATCAGCTTTTTTAGAACTCATAGGGAGTTGCCCATTGAAATCCTGAAGAGGTTTCAATGGTATGGTATACATACTTTAATCTTGCAAATTCTGTGAAATGAAACACATCCATCTGCCAAATTTCATTTCTTTTTATGGATTGCTTCCTGCAGATAATGGAGTTTGCATATAGAAGGAATAAGTAGGACATTATTTTACAATTCCCTTGGCTTGTTGCCAAGTGATAGAGAAATTCTTCTTCAAACTTTTGCTATTTACATGATGTTTCTTATGAAATTCTGAGGCTTCTAGCATGTTACCTATTAGTAACTGATCAATCTCATCATTACATTGTGCTAGAGGTCCTGGCAGACCTGTATGGGATCGGATGTGAGTTACATATAAGGGATGCTTCCCATTCCTGATTATTTCCTGTAACTGAATAAATAACAAAGTTAATACTGAATCATCAGTAATAAATTCTGCAGTCTCTATATGTAAGACCAGTCTTTCAGCATACTGAGAGTCAGTAACTATGTTGAGAGGTTCCAAAAAATCCATTAATACCAACAGAATAGCATACAATTCTGAGTTTTGAACTGAATTATAAGGACTTTGAACCACTTTTCTTAAGTTTTCTGATTTGTAGCCTGCCTTTCCTTGTTTATTTGCATCTGTATAAAATGTACAGGCTCCAGATATGGGTGTTTCCTGTACAATGTGAGGCAAAATCCAATCAGCTCTCTTTATAAGTTCAATTCTATCACTTTTGGAATATTTGTTGTTAATCTCTAACAAAAAAATTACTGCAAGCTCTTTGTCAAGGTTCACGTTCTGCCCATAATTTGTCAATATCATCCTTAGTCAAAGGTATGACAATTTTTGCTGAGTCTATTCCTGCTAATTGACGAAGTCTCAATTTTCCTTTTAAAATCAAGTCAGAGATCTTTTCCACATGGGTTTTAAATTTTTTACCCTGATTATTTGGTAGAAATATGCATTAGAATATAATATCTTTTCTCTGCGTTAAAATTCCTGTAGGAGAATGCCTAGAGGGTAAAGTAACCAAAATGCAATCAAGCTTTGGATCAACATGATCCACATATCCTTCTTGTACTTTCTTTTCCACCAAGGCCAATTCTCTTTCAGGTTCAGCTGATAATTCTCTTGGACTATTTAAGTTCTTGTCACCTTTTAAGGTTATGAACAAATTACTCAGTTCATCATTTTTTATTCCAACAACAATTCATAGATGGGAAACGTCTCCGAATAATCTTTGAAAGTTATTAAGATTTCATGATTTATCTCTCCTAATTTGCACCTTTTGGGGTCTAATTTTCTGTAGACCTATCTTATATTCTAAATAATTGTTAGAATCTCTTCTTTGTATCTTTTCAGGAGCAATTTGTAATCCCCAACAAGGCAAAATTTTGGTAGAGCATGAGACTCTTAATCTCAGGGTCGTGGGTTCGAGCCCCACGTTGGGCACTGGATATTGCACAATTAAAGAGACAATTCCAAGTGGTTTATCTGGTAATTAAATTAGGTTAATTTCAGAGGTAACTTACGGTCAATAAGGAGTTGATTACTGGATCTGGGAGACATGAGGTGCAGTCTAGCATAGCTCTATGGAGACTCTGTCTCGGTCTGCAATCCAGCCTCCAGGATCACAAAGAACCAAGAGAGCAAGCACTTACACATCTTGGATCTTAAGGGGTCCCGTCTCAGCCATACCCCAGGGGCAGGTCATAGGCAGGTGTAGCAATTACTTGTTGCCACACTGGAGGCAGTGCTTTGAGGTCGAAGCTGGACCAGCTATCCACTACATTCATAGGTCATTGAGTTAATGTCAGGGCTATACAATTCAATTCCATTGGTCCACATGTCGGCTTTTATGACAATACCAACCTGTTTATATTACTAAAGCTCTATAGTAGAACTTGAGGTCAAGGATGGTGATGCTTCCAGAGGTTGCTTTATTGTACAGGATTGTTTTAGCTATCTTGGATTTTTTCTTTTTCTATATGAAGTTGAGTATTGTTCTTTTGAGGTCTGTGAAGAATTGTGTTGGAATTTTGATGGTGATTGCATTAAATTTATAGATTGCTTTTGGTAAGATTGTCATTTTTACTATGTTAATCCTACCTATCCATGAAAATGGGAGATCTTTCCATTTTCTGGTATCTTCTTCAATTTCGTTCTTCAGAGACTTGAAGTTCTTATCATACAGGTCCTTACTTGCTTAGTTAGAGTTACCCCAAATAATTTTATATTATTTGTTGTTATTGTAATGGGTGATGGTTCTCTGATTTCTTTATCAGCCCTTTTATCATTTGTATATAGGAGAGCTACTGATTTTTTTGAGTTAATCTTGTATCCTGACACATTACTGAAGGAGTTTATCAGCTGTAGGAGTTTCCTGGTAGAATTTTTGGAGTTACTTATGTATACACTCATATCGTCTGCAAATAGTGAAAGTTTGACTTCTTCCTTTCCAATTTGTATCCCCTTGATCTCCTTTTGTTGTCTTATTGCTCTAGCTAGAACTTCCAGTACTATATTGAATAGATACGGAAAGAGTGGACAGCTTTGTCTTGTTCCTCATTTTAGTGGAATTGCTTTGAATTTCTCTCCATTTTATTTGGTGTTGGGTGTTGGCTTGCTATAAATTGCCTTTATTATGTTTAGGCATGTTCCTTTTATTCCTGAGCTCTCCAAGACTCTTATCACAAATGGGTGTTGGATTTTGTAAAAAGCCTTTTTCAGCATCTAATGAGATGATCACGTGTTTTTTTTCTTTCAGTTTGTTTATATGATGGATTACATTGACATATTTTCTTACACTGAACGGTGCCTGCATCTCTGGAGTGAAGCCTACTTGATCATGGTGGATGATTTTTTTTGATGTGTTCCTGGATTCGGTTTGCCAATATTTTTGCATCAATGTTCATAAGGGAGATTTGTCTGTAATTTTCTTTCTTTATTGCATCTTTGTGTGGTTTGTGTGTCAGGGTAACCATAGCCTCATAAAAAGAGTTTGGTAATTTTCCTTCTGTTTCTATTCTGTGGAACAATTTGAAGAGTATTGGTATTAGCTCTTAGAAATTCTGGTAGAATTCTGTGCTGAAACCATCTGGTCCTGGGCTTCTTTTGGTTGGGAGTCTTTTAATGACTGTGTCTATTTCCTTAGGGGTTATTGGTCCTATTATTTAAATAGCTTATCTGGTCTTGATTTAATTTTGCTACGTGGTACCTATCCAGAAAATTGTCCATTTCTTTTAGATTTTCCCATTTTGTGGAGTACAGGTTGTTGAAGTATGACCTTATGATTCTCTGGATTTCCTCATTGTCTGTTGTTATGTCTTCCTTTTCATTTCTGATTTTGTTAATTTGGATGTTCTCACTTTGCCTTTTGGTTACTTTGGATAGGAGTTTGTCTGTCTTGATTTTTCTCAAAGAACCAACTCTCAAATTGAGGGTTGAAATCAATAAAATAGAAACAAAGAGAACAATACAAAGAATCAACCCTCAATTTGATTATTTCCAGCCCTCTACTCATCCTGGGTGAGTTTGCTTTTTTTTTGTTGTTGTTGTTGTTGTTCTAGAGCTTCTAGGTGTGCTGTTAAGTCATCAGTGTGAGATTTCTCCAACTTCTTTAATGTAGGCATTTAGTGCTATGAATTTTCCTCTCAGCACTGCATTCATAGAGTCCCATAATTTGGGGTATGTTGTACATTGGTTTTCATTGAATTCTGGGAAGTCTTTAATTTCTTCATTTCTTCCTTGACCCAGTGGTAATTCAGTTGAGAGTTGTTCAGTTTCCCTGAGTTTGTAGGTTTTCTGTAGTTTGTTTCATTGTTGGACTCTAACTTTAACCAATGGTGATTCAATAAGATACTTGTATCTTTTGAGATTTACTTTGTGACCAAGTATGTGGTCAATCTTGAGAAGGTTCCATGAGTTGCTGAGAAGGTATATTCTTTTGTGTTAGGGTAGAATGTTCTGCAGATATCTATTAAGTCCATTTGAGTCATAACATTGGTTAGTTCCCTTATTTCTCTGTTAAGTTTCTGTCAGGCAGATCTACCCATTGGTGAGAGTGGGGTGTTGAAGTCTCCCACTATTAGTGTGTGGGGTGGGCTGTGTGATTTAAGCTTTAGTATTGTTTCTTTTACTAATGTGGGTACACTTGTATTTGAGGCATAGATGTTCAGAATTGAGACTTCATTTTGATGGATTTTTCCTTTGATGAGTAAGAAATGTGGAGTGGTCAGTCTCTGTTTCGATGGCGTCACTAAAAGACAGGGGACATGAGAAGTGCCAACATCTCCTGTGGCTGTTTGAGCAGACCTGGGTCTCTGGAACACCAAATGACTAACTGGTTCTAATGTCCAGGGTGTTGCCTGCTTCCTGCCCTTTGTCTGCTGACACACTGCCAGAACACACTGTCCCCCACTGTACACCCTTCACCTAACAAGGGTTGTGGGTCATTCAGACTGATTGGACAGCAACTTGATATGACCTTAGATGATTGGCTAATTTATGCATATATGCCAGTGAACATACACATTAAATCAGATCTGCACCTTTATGCTGGTCTCCAGAGACTGCTTCCTGGGAAGCTCTTCCTGACTTTGTCTCCCTGACTCCTCCCCCACTGAACAAAAACCCCACATGGGACGCCCTGAATAGAGACCTCCAAAGAAGAAAAAGTCAGGGGAATGGACCTCTTTAGTCAATATGGGCAATAATTCCTCTCATAGGAAAGGAATGTAATTGAATATATTGAAACAGATCCTAGAGAGTAGGCAGTTTTCTTTCTCTGACAAACAGCTTGACAAGTTTTATGACAAGGTATTAAACCTTTGTCCCTGGATACTTGCTGCACAAGTATGGGATGAAGATACAAGGGAACGGGTAGCAGTGTTTGCCCAGTGGCTTGGGGGATAAGAATCCCACCTCCATGTTTTCCCTGTCCCTAGTCCCAGACCTTGGCTGCAGAAACTCAGCCAGGAGGTCTTGCTGTCATGAGATCAGCTCCTTTTCTGGGGGGTTCTGTAAGCAGAGTCCTGGGCAAACATAAGTCCCCGCCCACCTCTTTGTCCTGCTCTGAAAGTGAAAACTCCAGCAAACTGAAATCTCCACCCACTTCTCTGTGGGACTCTGGAAAAAACAAGTGCTTGAATTGGAACTGCAGCCTTTGTCTCACCCTCTGAATGAAGGCGAATTTAAGCAACAACCCACCCCCTCGCCCAGCTCTGTAAACAAACAAACAAACAAACAAAAACCAGACAAACTTAAAGTGACTTCTATTTATCCTTCCCTAGCTAATTACAGATCAGGTACAGAGGAAGATGGTGCCCCTCCGTATCCTATCCAAAGCACTAAAAATCAGCCTGCAATGGCTTCTACCCATTCAAGATCAAAAACTGAAAGCCGAAATTGGCAGCTGTTCTCATTACCTCCAACTGTGACTGACGCATAATCCTTGGGTAAAGAAACCCGCTGAGTTCTCAACACCCACTGCCTCCTCTCACATTCTCCCCTCTATGAGACTATATTGAATTCTTCTTAAGAATCCCCAGAAATATTTCTGGTGATTCTACTCCAACAGTGAGGGAGACATTGAATGTGGGAGCCGCATTCGATGGAAACAGTACAGAGGATTCGAAAAGCAGTCATAGTGATTGGGCTGCATTCTCCTTTTGTCACTCAGATGTTTGAAACCATGGCCACTACACTGAATACTCCCCAGGACTGGAGAATTATTATGAGAGCTACCCTCTCTTAAGGGCAATACCTACAATAGAAAGCTGCATTTTATGATGAAAGAGAAATTTTTGCTACAAATGTCCCAGTACCTCCTGGCGCTTTACAAGGGGAGGAAGTGTATGCTTCTCTTGCTGTACAAATGCAAGAATCACCTAATTGTTTTGATCAGGTGCTACTTTGCTCCACAAGAGCAATTAACCACACCACTGAAGGGGCTATTGTTCCGCTCACGAAACTAAAGCAAAAATCTGGAGAACATTTTGCAGACTGTCTACTGGGTGCAAGAGGCAGTAAACTGCCAAGTTCAGCACGTAGGAACGGGTGAAGCTCTAGCAAAGGAACTGTTTTGGGATGGAACTAACATTGAGTCAAGAAAAGCTATTGCCCCAGTAAGAAATAGGGAGCTTGAGGAATGGATTAATGTTACGAGAGGTTTAGGTATCATTCCTAATCAAGCAGAGGCCCTTGCAGCTGCTTTAGAAACACACCTTATGTGGTCCATGCACCAGCAGACGGCTGCACATCCATGCACATGTGGTCAGCACAAATTGGATTCAGGAGCTACTAATAATAAAATAATTTATAAAGAGGACATGCATTTGTGAGGGAGATGGGTTGGTAAGTCCCAGGGAGAAGTAGAGGGGGGAAGTAGGGGTAATGGATAAAAAATCAAAATATTTTCTATACATGTATGAAATTTTGAAAGAATAAATTTTAAATATTATTTTATGTCCACCCTAAAGTGATATTTTTTAAAGACAAAAATTGTGTTGGTAAGGTTGTGGAGAAATGAGAACACTGTAAATAGCTGCAGGGAATGTGTGTTAGTACAGGCACTGATGAAAACAGTATGACTGGATCTCAAAAACTTAAAAATACCACGTGGTTCAACAGTCTCAATATTGGCTATATATCCAAAGGAAAATAAATCAGTACTCCTAATAGATATTTGCATTCACATGTTAATGTGAATTAACATTAACATTAAATTGCAGCACTATTCACAATAGATAAGAAACTACTTCTGTTCATGAACTGATGAATGGATAAATAAAGTGTAGTACAGAAACACAATTGAATATTACTCAGTCATAGCAAAAGAATTAAATCTTGACATTTGCCACAACATACACAGAATTGGAGATTATTGTAAGTGGAGTAAGTCACACTTAGAAAGGTAAGTACTCTCTGACCTCATGCACACATGGAGTCTAAAATGTTGATCTCATTAGAGATCAAGATCCTAGCATAGTGATTGTCAGTGGCTGGACAGACTACTGGGAAAAGGCAGAATTGAGAAAGGCTGGTCAATGGGTATCAAGTTACAATTAGATAAAAGTAAGAAGTTCTGGTGTGTTGGGCTTTGTAAAGCCTGGGCGTGAGGCCCAGTGTAACTTCCTGAGCCTAACTGGAGTTTGGTGACCTGTCTTTGGACCATGACTCCCGCTTAGGAGTGACTCAGCACAGCCCAACCCCCAAAACTGCCTCTAACTAGCTACCGCTATTGTGGAAAAATCTCATTGGCCCTCAACCTCTACCCCATCCCACGTCACCCCAAGACCCCTTCCCCTTCACTCCATCCTATATAAGTCCCTTGCCTGATGCAATAAAACGATTTCCCACTTTGACAAGAAAAAAAAAGAAAAGAAACACACGTGATGGTAATGTCTTTCTAAAAATGTGTTGCTCTGATTGGTTGATAAATAAAGCTGTTTGGCCAATGGTGAGGCAGAAAATGGTTAGGCGGGACATTTGAACTAGGGGGAGAGCAGCAGAAAGCAGAGCGGGGGCAGACGCCATTCTGCTGTCCAGAAAACATATAACTGCGCACAGGTAAAGCCACGTGGAACACATGGCGACATAGATTTATAAAATGGGTTAATTTAAGATGTAAGAGCTAGCTAGTGAGAAGCCTGCCAGGGCCATAGTTTAAAAATGATGTAAGCCTCTGTGTGTTTATTTGGGTCTAAGCGCCGTGGGAGCCGGGCAGAATCAGAGATCGGGACCAGACAAACTTTCGTGTACACACACGTTAAGACAATTGAGGTTTTGGGTCCAAAAAATAATTGCTGGGTATGTAGAGGCCAGGGACATTTTGCAAAGCAATGCACAAACAAAACTCAGAATGCAGGAAGCTACATGTCCATTCCCATCAAAACTTCCCCGGAATAATTTCAGAGGGAAACACGTTGGTGGATCAAGCTGTGTTTACCCTCATGCTTTCACAACTAGACCAAGCCAGAGAACTACATGCTCACTTTCATAACTGCATCCTCCCTACACAAATTATTTCCAGATTTAACAAAGGTCACTGCATGCATTTAGTTGATTTAGCTGTGCCTTCTGTGGATGACTCCTTCTACTAGGCTGTTTGTAGCCCACAGGTTCAAATCCTTGAGGACTGCACCCTAACTCTCTTTGGCATATGAATGTCACTCATGTTCGTTTCCTCTTTGGATGCCAAAAATATGCTCATGTGATTATTGATACTCTTCCTTCATTTTTGCCTTAGCACTGTCAAAAGAAAATTCGAAAATGGCCATTTTGCTATGAAAACTGCCATTTAATCCTTGGGAGTTCTTTATTCTATCAAAATGGATGATGGCCTCGTCTATACAAGCTCTCAATTTAAAGCCTCCTGTGCTGATTAGAACATTGCTCATAGCACAGGAATTCCCATAATTTCCAAGAACAAGCCATAGTCGAGCATGCAAATGCTTCACTTAAAAAACAAATTAGAAAAAGGGGGAAATGGGATTCATAAATGCCCACAAGAAAAATTAGTATCAGCCTTATTTATGTTAAATCTCTTAACTTTTAATAAATCTGGATTAACCCCTGCCTATAAGCACCGAGGAGCAATGTTCCTTCGAGCCACTAGTCCTCTGGTGAGACCCCATAGATAATCAATGGCAGGGTCCTACCCCTGTGCTAACAATAGATCGAGGTTTTGCTTGTGTTTTCCCAGAAGGAGCGCAAAAACCCATTTAGGTGCTTGGCCAAGCCATCAATTCATACATGGAGAGTGGAGAGACTAAAGACTATAATGGACAGTCTGTCACTGAAAGAGAGGAAAGTGGATCCCGTCTAGAGAGACAACACCTCCCTGAGGATGTAAAATGTGCAGAAGCCAAGAGCTGGACCCCAGAGACGAAGACATCACCTTCTGTCTCTTATACACATCTAACTGTGTTGTCATGTACAGTGACAACCCTAATGTAGATGAGGCTCCCTCTATGGTTAATTCATCTATGCTGTCTCCCTTTTCAAGATCCAAAGACAGTACCTTACTAGGACACAGAATCATTTATTACTTACCCTTTTCCAACAATTACATCAAGAAATCATCCAAATTAATGCCACCAGGGTGGACATCATATGACAGACTTTTGTAAAATGGTAGCTCAAAATCTGGTCTCTATGTTTTCTCCAGAAAAGCCTGTCATATATGGATTGCTCTTCCTGCTTTTGGGGGGAGGTATTCCAATCTGGAAGGTCATATCATGTATAAAAATCCTCAAAAGGTACTCCTCATGGATCATTTTAGCCTTGAATTAATAGAAAAGGGGGAACATGAGGGGTCAGTCTCTGTTCAGATGGTGTCACTAAAAGACAGGGAACCTGAGAGCACCAACACCTCCTGCAGCTGTTTGAGCAGACCTGAGTCTCTAGAACACTGAATGACTCTTAGTGGAGTCCCAGCTAACTGGAGACCCTCTAATTTGGCACAAAAGCCCAGGGCATTGCCTGCTTCTTGCCCTTTGTCTGCAGACACACTGCCTGGACATACTGCCCCCCACCACCCTTGTTCACTGTCACATAACACAGGTTACATGTCATTCAGACTAATTGGACACCAACTTAATATGACCTTAGCTGATTGGGTAATCTTTGCATATATGCCAGTGAACATACACATTAAACCAGATCTGCACCTTGATGCTTGTCTCTGGAGTCTTCTTCCCGGGAAACTCATCTTGACTCAATCTCTCCCCCCCGCCAGCCACCAGTGAGAGGGAGCAAAACCCCCACAAAATGTCCTTCTCCATCTCTTTTAATTAATTTTAGTTTGAAGTCTATTTTATTAGATATTAGGATAACTACACCAGCTTGCTTCTTAGGTCCATTTGATTGGAAAATCTTTCCCCAACCCTGTACTCTGAGGTAATTTCTGTCTTTGAAATTAAGTTGTGTTTCTTGTATGCAGCAGGATGAATCCTATTTTCGTACCTATTAGCCTGTGTCTTTTTTTATAGGCAAATTGAGTCCATTGATATTAAGAGATATTAATGACCAGTGATTGTTAATTCCTGTTATTTTTTGGTGTTTTGGTGGTAGTGTGTCTGTTTTCTTTTTTTGGTTTTGCTGGTGTGAGATTATCCATTTCCTGTGTTTTCATGGGTGCAGCTAACTTCCTTGGGTTGGAGTTTTCCTTCTAGTACTTTCTGTAGGGCTGGATTTGTGGATAGGTATTGTTTAAGTTTGGTTTTGTCATGAAATATCTTGTTTTCTCTATCTATGGTGGTTGAAAGTTTTGCTGGGTAAAGTAGTCTGGTCTGGCATCCATGGTCTCTTAGTGTCTGCAAAATGTCTGTCCAGGACCTTCTGGCTTTCAGTCTCCTTTGAGAAGTTGGGTGTAATTCTGATAGGTTTGCCTTCATATGTAACTTGGCCTTTTGTCTTTGCAGCTCTTATTATTCTTTCTTTATTCTGTATGTTTGGTGTTTTGATTATTACATGGCAAGAGGATTTTTTTTGGTCCAGTCTATTTGGTGTTCTGTAAGCTTCTTGTACCTTCATATACATGTTCTTCTTTAGGTTGGGAAAGTTTTCTTCTATGATTTTGTTGAATATATTTTCTCTGCCTTTGAGCTTAGATTCTTCGCCTTCTTCTATCCCTAATATCATTAGGTTTTTTTCATGGTGTCCCAGATTTCCTGGATGTTTTGTGTTAGGAGTTTTTTGGATGTAACATTTTCTCTGACCAATGAATCTATTTCCTCTATCATATATTCAATGCCTGAGATTCACTCTTCCATCTCTTGTATTCTATTGGTGATGCTTGCATCTGTAGTTCCTGTTTGCCTATCCAGATTTTCATTTTCCAGAATTACCTCAGTTTGTGTTTCCTTTATTGCTTCTATTTCAATTTTCAAGTCTTGAACTGTTTCCTTCACCTGTTTGATTGTTCTTTCTTGGCTTTCTTTAAGGGATTTATGTTTGTCTCTTCCTCTCTTTCTTTAAGGGAATTTTTCATTTCCTTTTTAAGGGCCTCTATCATCTTTGTATAATTGTTTTTAAGTTCGTTTTCTTGTGCTTCAGTTGCTTTGGAATGTTCAGGTCTTGTACAGTCACTGGGTTCTGGCAATGCCATATTATCCTTTCTGTTCTGGAATGTAAACTCCATTTACGCATCTGGTTTTGGGATGATTATAGGTATGGGTGTTGATTCTTATGTTGTCTTTGCTGGAAGGGTGTTCTGTTCCTTTATTATCTGTTTCCTTTATTGTCTTCTGGCCTGAATGGCCAAGGGTTCTGGTGATTGGCGGGTCTTCAGGTCCAGTAGTGTCTCAGCTTAGGTTCGTGGGGGTTTAGGTGCCCAGATCCAGCATATCCTCCTTTTCTTCTGACTTGTGTGGTCTGTATCTGTGCCTATAGAGTCTGTTCTTCCAACTGGTATGGGTTGTGCCTGTGCCTATGGAATCTATTGGAGTTGTGGGGGAGGGCTGGCCATGGGGAGTATAATGAGGTAGGTGGGGTTGGGCAGTGGAGTGGGTCTTGGTGGAACAGAATCCAATGGGTGGTGGTAGTGCAGTCTGCAGGGAGGTCTCTCACCTGCTGGCCAGCTGCTAGGGACTGCATCAGAGCAGTGGAGTTCCACCAGAGTTGGGGGTAGGGTCCAGCTGCCTTGCTGGAGCTGAGATGGGAGGGGTCACAGGATGTGCCTTGAGGCTTAAGGTCTGGAAGTTGGTGCAATTCAGCTGGGAGGCCAATCACTCACCTGTTCTTCCAACTGGTGTGGGTTGTGCCTGTGCCTACAGAGTCTGCTGGAGTTGTGGGGGAGGGCTGGCCATGGGGAGTATGATGAGGTCGGTGGGGTAGGATGGCAGAGTGGGTCTTGGGGGAACAGAATCCAGTGGGTAGTGTCAGTGGTGGTGCAGCCTGCAGGCAGGTCTTTCATCTGCTAGCTGGCTGCTCCAGTGTAGCATTTTTAAAATGACCAATTTTTGTATTTGTAAATAAATTAATCATTAAATTCAATGATGACAGATACTTTAATGTAATAGTTGATGGAAATACAAATATAGAAAGCTTACATGAATATTTTTAAAGAACATATTTTTATTTATGTGTGTGTGTATATCTGAGTGTGTATATGCCAAATGTGTGTGGGTACCTGTGGATACCAGAAGAGAATATCAGAGCACCTAGAACTGGAGTTATAGATGGTTGTTAGCTACCAAATACAAGTGTTAAGAAATGAACTCAAGTCTTGTGGAAAAGTAGTATATACTCTTAACTCCTGATTCATCTCTCCAGCTCTTACAAGAATTCTTAAGGCATTGTACAATATAGTATCTGACAAATAAGAAATCATAATATATTACTGTACTTTTCTATCTGATAGAGATTATCAATAAGTTCTAATTTAAGGAAGCAAATGAAGAGTGAAGCAGGGACAATGATTTTTGTTTGGTTATAGAACTCTATCTTTGTGACAAGTAATAATAAATTCTTTAATAAACACCAATATAACAGTCAAGTTTATTGTTCAGGATGAAATATTTTACTTCTTACATTGCTAAAAATAAAATCATTTGTGCAGGTTTTAGCATTACCTGCCAATTTATTTAATAACTGTTAATACAAATAACAAAGTAGGTAAATATACATATGTGATGTGTAATGTAAGTCATTGTAAAATTCATAATTAGATGTATTTGATTATGCAAAATAAAGATAAGTATAGTTTATTGAAAACACATTGAAATAATATCCATATGAATTTAAATCTGAAAACCATTCAAATATATGTGTTTCTTGATTAAAAAATGGTTGTTGTTGGAGTAGACAAGTGTTAACTCACTGTGTTAGTCAGGGTTCTCTGGAGGAATAGAACTTATAGAGTGAATCTCTCTCTCTTTCTTTCTCTCTCTCTTTATATATGCTCTCTCTATATATAGTATACATATATATACATACACACATACATACACACATTTTCTCTCTCTC
>LZPO01008170.1:64366-77819 GCA_001675575.1 Neotoma lepida | reverse complement strand
TGGGGAGAAGGGAGGTGGGAAGGGACTAGGAGGAATAGAAGGAGGAGAAGCTGCTGTCAGGATGCATTGTATGAGAGGATAATAAAATAAATAAATAAATAAATAAATAAATAAATAAATAAATAGAATCTATGTTGCTATTTTCCATTTCATGTATCAGCTTGTTGTCATTATTTTCACTATGTGTTTAAAACTCACTATTGTCACTTTCTCATGATTCCTTTTTGTTATCTCTCTTACACTTCTTTGTTTTGCCCTTTATAAACTGGAAGCATGTGAGAAACCATGGACTTTATGCTTCATAGAACTTTCAGGAAAATCTACCACTTAAACTATTCATTTTGATGATAAATTATGGATTTCCACTTGAAATGACATTAAATTCAAACAAAAATATTGCAAAAAGATTTCATACATAATTTGTTTTTATATATGCTATACCTGTAAAGCTATTCACTTATTTGCTATACATTTTCACATCTATAACAATATGTAACATACCTGGAATAGTTAAATGGATAAAACAAGATATCTTTGAAAGATACAAAGCTAAAAGGAATACTAAAACTGTCCTATCTGCTTAATACCAGATACAAATCAAGAGCATAATTACTACAAAAAAGCAATATTTAAAAGCAACTGGAAATTATGTGGAGTTGAGTCCAATCCTTAGTAGTAGAATCTATAGATGTGAAGGTATTTTAAATACACCCTATTAGTAAATTCTCTTCACAGCATCTCTTTGGTTAAACAAACACTGCTTAAATAACTACAATTTAAAGAACTTGCTTACCCCTGAAACCACCATTCATTTTTGAATGAATGATATGTTAGTTAATGTCTCCCCAATTGGTTCTGTTGTTCAGGCTAGAGTGTGGGGTGAGGATTGGGGATAACCAAAGGTAAGATGATTTTTTTTTTTGGTTTTTCGAGACAGGGTTTCTCTGTGTAGCTTTGCGCCTTTCCTGGAACTCACTCGGTAGCCCAGGCTGGCCTCGAACGCACAGAGATCCGCCTGCCTCTGCCTCCCGGGTGCTGGGATTAAAGGCGTGCGCCACCACCGCCCGGCCAAAGGTAAGATGATTACAGACAGGATTTATCTATCTTTTCACATAATAGTGCCCATGTACAAAGCATACACAAAATGCTCCATTGTAGATCTCATCTGTGTACCCTTTCTAGTCCTCCTGTAAGCATGTTTTAAATTCTCTGGAAGACTTTATTAGGTATGACACTCATGATTAACACCAGTCCTCATAAGGAGGGTATGGGTTTAAAGGAGAAAGAGACAACTCCCCCTTTCCTACTTCTAAAAAGTATTTACTGACCAGAGTTTTTGGAGCTGACCTAAATTTTGAACTAAATGGGGTAGTAAGGTCAGAATGGTACATCTATCTTGGGCCCAGCAAAAACAGAATACAGACAATATAAATCCTGACTGACCACCAGCTGAACTCTGTGGGAACAGACCTGAAATAACAAACCTAAATGTATATATCCTGAGCCCAGCAAAAGCAGGATACAGACAATATAAATCCTAGCCGACCACCATTTGACCTCTGTGGGAATAGACCTGATATCCTGAACTCAGCAAAAACAGGACTTAGGGAATGAAAAATTTATGCCTCTATAGATACCCTGCATGCTTTTAGAAAAACCTCATCCCTAGCCCTGCCCCTTGGTATGTAATCTTCTACACGTAACCCTTTTCTATATAAGTCACTTGAAACAAAGGACTGGGCTTTTTTCCCCCTCTCGCTGCGTTGAGAAGTTGGGACAAAGCCCCTGGCCAGGATCTCAATAAACTCCTGTGTGTTTTGCATCGGGTAATGGCTCTGTGGTGGTTTCTTGGGGGTCTAAGTGACACTGGTACTACATGGGTAAGGGTGGTTCATAGTCATTGCTGTGGGTAAGCACCATCTGACAATCCTGCTTTAAATTCACCTGGGCAGAATTTTTTGTGTCTGTGCTTGTTAATGTTTTTATTTTAGTTTTTGTTATAAAGATATTCTGGCTGTGAATTTCATTAGTTTCTGACACCTGACCAGAGGGAGAACTGGGCTAAACATGGTATTGATTTGTTTTATAGAAAGGTAGTCTTTTGCTTACTTTATAATTGACATATCCACATGGACTGTTTCTAAGAAAAATTTCTAATTTCTGACTCAACACAATTCAAGTCAGACTCCAGACTGTTAATTTTCAGGTTTCTAGGTTCTTTGTAATTGTTCACATTTTGTGCTTCCCCATGCTTTCCACTACTTTCACTATTTTCTGAGGTCTACATATTTGAGAGAATTTCCCCTATGTTGTCTATTTTATGATAAGCTGACCACACAGAACTCAGAAAGGAATCCTGAAAAAGTCCAGACAACTTGCTCCAAACTGACAACCCCTTTAGGGATAGTTATCCAAGCACTGAGGCTGATATTCCTACTACTATTTTGTAAGATAAATTTGGCATAGAATTAAATATCATGTGCACATTTTCTACATATTACATACACAAAATCCCTACTTCAAAGCACATTTTAAATGACTTAATGAAAAATGAATACTGTTATGATATTCAGTGCTTTAAATTTATCAAATGTCTGTATTTTAACATATCCTTAAATATCAAAATTGTTACTTTAAAAATATAATTCTAATGCATATCAACTTCTATTGTTACCATAATGTAGCCATAAAATAATAAATAATTAGATTCTTACCCCTTAGGCTGGGCACTTTCATAGACTGGGGGATCAAAAATTTAATTACAGTATTGAGATAATTTCTGTAGTCATTCACCTGTAACTCATTCACCGGAGGGGAAAAAAGCAACTATAATCTGAAAACACAACAGAATTTCATATCTTTACAACCAAGCAAATGCAACAGCTGGGTTAAGAACAACAGACTTTTTGCAATTTAGTCTCACTGCTGTTCTAAGTTAGCAAATAATGAATTTTAAATACATATGCAAGTTAAGATTTCTATTAATAATTTTGTATTTAGTGACCAAAATCTTGCAACAGTAAATGCATAAGGTTTCCTTTTCTTATTTTTTATTTTATTTTACATACCAACCACAGTTTCCCCTTCCTCCTCTCCTCCCATTCCCCACTTCCCTTTTACCTCCCATCCACTCCTCCTCATAGAGTGGATAGAGTCATAGAATATTCAGATGGGGTAAGGTCTCCCTTGGGAATCCACAAAGCATGGCATATTAAGTTGCAGCAGGACCAAGCTCTTCCCCACTGCATCAAGGCTGAACAAAGCATCCCGCCATAGGGAATATGTTCCAAAGAGCTGGCTCATGCATCAGGGACAGGTCTTGGTCCCACTGCTAGGGGCCTCAAAACTGTCACCCAGATGCAGAGGGCCTAGGTCCATCCCGCGCCATCCAGAATCTGTGAGCTCCCTCTAGCTCACATCAGCTGTCTCTGTGGGTTTCTCCATCATGATCTTGACCCCCCTTGCTCATATAACCCCTCCACCCTCTCTTCAATTGGACTTCCAGAGTTCAATCCAGTGTTTGGCTGTGGGTCTCTGCATCTGCTTCCATCAGTTACTGGATGAAGGTTCTATGATGACAATTAGGGTAGTCACCAATCTGATTATAGGGGAAGACCAGTTCAGTCACCCTCTACACTATTGCTAGGATTGTTATCTGGGGTCATCCTTATGGTTTCCTGGGAGTTTTTCTGGCACCAGGTTTCTCCCTAACCCCTTAATGGCCCCCTCTACCAAGATATCTCTTTTATTACTCTCCCCCTCTGTCCCAACTCGATCATCCTGATCCTTCATGTTCCCATCTCCTTATCCCCTCCTCTCTACTCCCCCTGCCCCCATTTTACCCAGGACATATCATCTATTTCTTCTTCCCAGGGATGCATGCATACCTCTTAGGGTCCTCCTTGTTATCTAACTTCTCTGGGGCTGAGGACTATAACCTGATTATCCTTTGCTTTACATTTAATATCCACTTATGAGCACTTATGAGTGAGTACATACCATGTTTGTCCTTCTAGGTCTGGGTTACCTCACTTAGGATGATTTTTTATAGTTCCATCCATTTGCCTACAAATTTCATGATGTCATTGTGTTTTTTCCCTCTGAGTAATATCCTTTTCTTATTTTTGTCAGTAATTATTAACCCTCAAATTTTATAGAAGTAAGAGATTTCATCATTCCTACCATTTTGCTGAATGTATAATGCAGTACTCTGAGGAATGAAAGTACTATATCTGAAAACATTACGGGATTTAGCGTAACTGTATAGATGTGTTAATTCTCTGCGATTTTTTAGTACAATAGTGAATCTTTGTAGACCTGATTTCTGTTTGTGCAGCTTAAGAGAATCTGGATACATACTCAAGGAGTGCTCATTTTAAATGATATCTGTAAATGGACATAAATGAGATGGAAATGAACATACATGTATCCTCACAGGTATTCTTGCATTTGTCCAAAGTTTCAGTTGTTGAGGTTGCCTAGGCTCCCACCATATTTGAATTGCTCACACTGCTTTGACTGATTGTCATAAAACTACCTAGTAACAAAACCTCAGCAGATTCCAGGATGTTCTTCCAAGAAGCAGAAATTCGGCTTTTCTATAAATTACAAATTATGTCAGAAATAAATGTTTTAATTAAATTTTATAATTAACTCATGAAGAGCCAGTCTTAAAAGTTTAAAAACTCTGCCGGTTCTGATTGGACCAAGAGGAAAGTCACTGTTCTCCCAAATGGCACCCCAGCCTCTAAGTCTTAGGTACAGGGGCACTACCTGTGCTCCCATACCCCTACTCATTGTAGTCCAAGTTGCAGGCCAGCAGGCAAGACCCCTGCAGGCAGACCTGACCACCCCCCATCAGACCCTGTAATCTACAAGCCTCACTTCATCCCCCAAACCGACCCATTTCCTGAGACTGCAGCTGCTCCCTGAGACACAGACTCCACCAGCTCCAACAGAACCAAGAGGTGAGTTACTGTTCTCCTAGTCAAAAGGAGAACCGTAGCCTCTAGACCTTAGGCCCAGGGGCACAACCCGTACCCCCATATTCCCACCCATTGCAGCTCCAGTTGGAGGCCAGCAGGCAAGATTCATGCCTGCAGGTCTGATGAGCACAACCCCACACTGGACCCTGTAATCTACAAGTCCCACTCCATTTCCCAAACCCACCCATTCCCCGAGACTGCTGCTGCTTCCTGAGACACACACTCTGCAATCTCCCAATGGACCAAGAGTTCCGACTGGGCCAAGAGCTCCCTGAAATACAAACATATCCAGAGCCAATTGGACCAAGAGCAGCTCCCTGAGATACAGACACCATTTTCACTGATTGGAGGAAGAGATGCATACATGCCAGTACAAGAATACATTCAACAACATAAAGAGCAATATGGCACCACCAGAACCTAGCAATACTACTACAGCAAAACCTGAACATCCTAACTTAGAAGAAGTAGAAGAAATTAACCTTAAAAATGACTTTATAATGATGATAGAGTCCTTTAAAGAGGAAATGAAAAAATCAAAGAAATCAAGGAAAAGACAAAAAAAAAATTGGAAGAAATCAAAAAATCCCTTAAAGAAAGTCAAGAAAATCAAGCAAAGGCAATCAGGTGAAGGAAACACTTCAAGACTTGAAAATTGAAATAGCAATAAAGAAGACACAAACTGAGGGAATGCTGGAAATGGAAAATGTGAGTAAATGAACAGGAACTACAGATGCAAGCTTAACCAACAGAATGCAAGAGATGAAGAAAGAATTTCTGGCATTGAAGATACGATAGAGGAAATAGATTCATCAGTCAAAGAAAACATTAAAGCCAACAAAGTCATAACACAAAACGTCCAGGAAATCAGGATACCATGAAGAGATCAAACCTAAGAATAATAGGGATAGAAGAAGGAGAAGAATATCAGCTAAAAGGCACAGAAAAATATATTCAACAAAATCATAGAAGAAAACTTTCCCAACCTAAAGAAGGAAATGGCTACGAAGATGCAAGAAGCTTATAGAACACCAAATAGACTGGACCACCAAATAAGTCCCCTTGTCACATAACAATCAAACCACTAAACACGCAGAATAAAGAAAAGATATTAAGACCTGCAAAGGAAAAAGGCCAAGTAACACATAAAGGCAGACCTATCAGAATAACACCTGTCATCTCAATGGAGACTCTGAAAGCCAGAAGGTCTTGGACAGATGTTATGCAGACACTAAGAGACTATGGATGCCAGCCCAGCCCAGACTATTATACTTAGCAAAACTCTCAATCACCATAGACAGAGTAAACAAGATATTCCATAACAAAACCAGATTTAATGAATACCTCTCCACAAATCCAGCCCTACAGAAAGCACTAGAAGGAAAAATCCAACCTACGGAAGTTAGATGCACCCATGTAAACACAGGCAGTAGACGATCCCACACCAACAAATAACAAAGAAGGGAAACACACAAAACTACCACCAACAAACAAACAAACAAACAAACAGGAATTAACAATCACTGGTCATTAATATTCTTTAATATCAATGGACTCAATTCGCCTATAAAAAGACACAGGCTAACAGAATGGATACAAAACAGGATCCATCCTTCTGCTGCATACAAGAAACACACCTCAACTTCAAAGACAGACACTACCTCAGAATAAGTGGTTGGGAAAGGACTTTCCAATCCAATGGACTTAAGCAAGCTGCTGTCATGATCCTAATATCTAACACAATAGATCTCAAACTAAAATCAATAAAAAGAGATCAGGAAGGGCATTACATATTTAGCACAGGAAAAGTCCATTAAGATGAAGTCTCAATTCTGAACATTTATGACCCACATACAAGGGAACTCAAATATGTAAAAGAAACATTTCTAGAGCTCAAATTGCTCATCAAACACCACACATTAGTAGTGGGAGATTTCAACACCCCACTCTCACCAATGGACAGGTCTGCCAGACAGACATTTAACAGAGAAATGAGGGAACTAAGAGATGTTATGACTCAAATGGACTTAATAGATATCTACAGGACATTCCACCCAAACACAAAAGAATATATCTTCTTCTCAGCACCCCGTGGCTGGTATGTAAAATGAATAAAAAATTATTAATGAAAAAAATTTAAAGACTAAATCAGAAGATATTTCTTATCTCATTAAAGGAAAATAGAATTGACTTTATTTAAAACTGAATTGTCATAAGATTATCTAGCCATTTTGGTATTTGGAATAAGTAAAGTGAAGCTATGTTTTGTACTTTTTATCTGATATTTCAGCTCTAAATTTCTTATATTAGGTTATGAGCAATTGCTATCAGCATTTTCCTGAACCAATAAAACAAAGTTACTTGTTAATGTACTGACCTTGCTGTAGAAATATAAAATAGTAGGTCAATTTTGCTTTCATTATTTTTGTTAAGTTTAGAACACATATATTAAGGAAAGGTCTATTGGAGTACAAGGAGTCACTAGGGAAAGGAGACTAGTGTACTGCTTCATTAACACATTATTTGAAATATGAAATTATCAACTCAAACAAAACAGGAGGAATGCTTTAAGGGCTTTAAAATATGGATAGGATTAGGAAACTTTCATAGCTATTTATTATAAGTCCCTGAATTCTTATGTCTTGCTTTGGAAGTACAAAATATTGTTGCAAGTTTTTGTTTACTTTTTCTGTTAAGAGTACGCTCACTAATGTTAAGGAAAGGTCTACATAATTTTTGGGAATCACTATGGAAGGAGTACTGCTACTTTATTAAGAATGCTTTAGGGGCTTTAAGCATTGGAAAGGCTCTTAGAGGTACAGAAGCTCTCCTGGCTATTCTGGAAGTTCCCTAATTCTTATTCTGGAATGAGTATTTGTGCTCAGTATGGTATCCTCCATTATTGGGTCTCTCCTTCCCTCTCCATTCTCTCTTGTACTTCCAAGCACTGAACTGAACCAGCACTGTAAAAACAGACAGAAAATGCATATTTAGTGATTAGAATGGCTTTTGGAAAGTCTAATAACTCTTTCTTTGATCATGTTCCAAACCAGGCTAAACAGCTGTCACAAAAGTTGTAATATTATGACCACCTATATTAACAATCTCTTTCTACATTCATATTACAAAGATAATTGAGTTCATTTTCAAATGTTTTATGATCAAAAGCTTACTGCATTTGAATATTTTGGAGAAAATTCTAATTTTCTCCATTTTATCCTGTAAATATATTTCCATGGTTGTGTGTCTTAAAGCAACCTGTTTTTCTTTATTAGAGGGTTAGTGCTAACAAGTGCTTGACTATCAAAGGGGCATGAACTCCATGCATTTCAGATGCAGAGCCCAGAGTTCCCTGAGCTGGGACTGACTTGAAAGCCTCCTCCCTGAGGACTAGTTTTCATAATACTAGAAGGTGACATTCAAGCTTCGAAATCAGGGAGGCTACCAACAGTCCTATCCAGCTATGATATGATAACTCTAATTGTGAAATAGTGGCACACATAACTTGATGATAACCAACAGCAATTGTATTTAAGATCCATTTGACAAGAAATAAATTATGTCTGGTTCCAGTAACCTAGCCAACTACTTGGGGCCAATGAAGTCATAGATCTTAGGGGACAACCTATAACTAAAACTTCACTAAATCAGTGTAATTCCTAACTACATTACAAATATTTATCCTTATACACACAGGTAAGTGTTGTCCTTACTATGCATCAAGGCAACTTCTATTTGCAATGGGAGACCATTACAGAGAATCACACTCAATCTCAATGCAAATTTATGAAGCCAACCGAAACATCTACAACATAACTCCTGCACTTAAGACTAAGAGATCACAGTGGAAGAGTGGGCAGAATGATTGTAAGATCCAGAGGAAAAACGGGATTGCTATGAGATTGTGTTTTTGAGAAAGTCAGAAGCTACAATCACAAGATTTCATAGACATGACTACTTGAATATGAGCTGAACAAAGTAAATGAAAACAGACATGATAATATAGACTAAGGGAGGGACATGAATTCCCATCCCTATATAAAGATCTACAGGCAACTGAGGAATACTGAGCATGGGAGAAAGTCTCCAGGGAAGAGCACACCAATTGGTTATCCAATACCAAATGATTAGCCCTGAAACCATATATATATACGACATTATACAGATTGAGCAAGTTATATATATTTATATAACTTATGTATTTTGGAATATATATTTTGTATTTAGGAACATTATATGTAATATATATTAATATTAATAACATTAAATACAATATAATTTTGTATATAATTTATATAATATGATTATATATTATATAACATATAAACTATAATATGTTTATTTTATATTGTAAATAATATATAAAACTATTATATAATATGTAAAACAATTATATAATATGTAATATGATAAATGATGTGTATTATATAGTAATAATATAATATACATATATCAGCAATTAATGGAAATAGAATGAAGCCATGAATTTGAAAGAGACCAAGAAAGAGTATATGGGAGGGTTTGAAAGGAGGAAATGAAAGGGGGAATAATGTGATTATATTATAATCTCAACAAATAAAAGAAAGTAAACAAGAACAGGCACTCAGTAGTGTTAGTGATATCCACAGTAGCTAGCTGAAGAAGAATTGTGAAGAATCCCAAATTTAAAAAAAAGTTTGTTAAATGACATTTAAGTAAAAAACATAAATTAAATGACATATTAATAAAGAGTAAAACTCTGTTCAATAGCTTCTCAACATGCCAAATTAAGAGTTAACATTTTTGTCATTATAGACTCATATACTTTTTTTTTTTGGTTTTTTTTTTCGAGACAGGGTTTCTCTGTGTAGCTTTGGCGCCTTTCCTGGAACTCACTCGGTAGCCCAGGCTGGCCTTGAATTCACAGAGATCTGCCTGCCTCTGCCTCCCGAGTGCTGGGATTAAAGACGCGCACCACCACCGCCCGGCTAGACTCATATACTTTTAAAGTGAATGTCAGTGCAATATTTATGTTTTCTCCTTTTTAAAAATTTAACTGAAAAAATTTAGGTGATATGTAAGGTTACATGAATTTATTGTGCACAATATGATAGCTTTAAACATATATATTATAAAATGGTTAAATATAGATAATAATATATAATCTCACATGACTATAACATTTTTAGGCTGAGAACACAAACAACATCCACTTTCTCAGCTTTTCACAAAAATTAAACATAGATCTGTTAACTATAATTGCCATGCTATATGATAGATATTTTGAATGTTCCCTCCTATCCAATGTCTATCTTGTAACATTGGGCCAGTATCTCCTCAGTCATCTCTCCACTGAGCAGTCTTGGGTAATGACAATGCCACTTTCTGATTTCAGATCACCCTTTTAAGATTCCATGATTGAGATCATGTTATGTATTGCATTCAGCATGATGTTCTCCAAGCCCAGCCACATTGTAAATAATAGGATTTTCTTCTTTTCCAGGACTGAATAGTATCACATTGTGTATACCACATTTTCTTCATCCATTTATTCACAGACTGAAGCTTCAGTTCATTCCATATCTTGGCTATTGTAGAATAATACTTCAACATATGGGATATACAACTTATTGATTGCCTTTCCCTTTGAGATGTACTCAATAGTGGGATTAATTGCTAGGCTGAATAGTAGTTCTATTTTTAATTTAAAATTTTGATGAGGAGGATCCATATTGTTTTCCCTGTTTGCTATGTGGATTTACATTCCTATCATTAGTGCTGTCTTTTCTCTTTTGGTAACAACCATTTGAACAGGAGTGAAGTAACAGCTGAATTGAGTTTGGGTTTGTATTTCTTTGATGATTACATGTCCTTTTATATTCCTGTCCTTTAGCATTATTGTCACCATGATATGTAGTTAGGTCATATTTAAGAAATGGAAAAAACATTTTTGTAAATTTTAATATTTTAAATAAAAGATAAAAACAAATGCATTAAATTGTTTTTGATTAGTTATAATATGTAACTTTTCACAAAAATTAAATAATCTGAAAAATATATAAATTTTATGCATAAAAAGCTAATGAATAAAATATGCTGTATATAAAAACAAAAATTACAATATAATTAGAAATTCTATATGGAAGCTTTTTCTGAGGCTCCATCAAATTATATGAATTTATTTTAGAAGAAATTGAGAATGCACATATATAAAATAATTCTTGTATCTATAATTAAAAAAACTATTACATATGACACATTATATAAATGCATCACATGTTCTTTAACCATTCTTCTGCTTAGTGGAATCTAGGTTGTTTATAATTTCTCACTATTATGAATACTCAGTCTTTAAAAAAATGATATCATGAAATTTGCAGGCAAATGGATGGAACTAGAGAGAAAATCATCCTGAGTTTGGTATCCTGCACCCAGAAAGACAAATATGGTATGTATTCATTTAATGTGATTATTGGCTTGAAAGTCAATAAAAACCAAGCTAGAATCCACAGAATCAAAGAGGGTAGGTATAGATAAGGGAATAGAAGGAACAGATAGATCTCATTTGGAAATAGAAATAGAATAGATAGATATGGATGGAAGCGGGGGTAAAATGAGAAGATCAAGTGTGAGAGGGGAGGGAGATGGATTTATGGGGAGAGACAAATAAAAATTAAGAGGTATCTGGGAGGTAACAATACAGTAGAAACCTAAAATATGTAGGTGATCTAAATGAAATCTCCAAATAATGGGGGAAACAGAGACTCAATTTACCATCACTTGTCACTAAATGAAGCTTCTAGTGCCGGGTTTGGGTTATATCTTAGCCAAAGGGTCCCCAAGGGATCCCCCAAATGACTCAATCTGTTGCCTGCTATCAGGTTGCCTTCACAAACTGATAACAAGGCCCTGAGCTGATGAGAACATCTACACAACTCATTGAACATGGAGGTATCAAGCAGGTGCCTACATAAAGCCTTCACCCCTGTGTTCCAGAGTCTTTGATATAGGAAGGTACTCTGCACATTATCAAAAGAGAATGTAAACACCAAGCCAGTTACAATTTATCTACAAATGGTATACTACCTGCAAGATATGCTAGGGCAGTGGTGGCACAAAACTTGTGGGAGTAACCAACCAATAACTGGTTGATTAACAAGGTGATACTGCTTGGGTGACCAAGAGCCTGATATCAGACAGGCCAGGAATTCAGGGTAAAACCAAATAATACTGGTCTTAAGAAAGGAAAAAATGTAATAATAAAATAATTCTTAATGATATTCTCTATACTCATAAATAAGTGCCTTGTTCACCCATCATCAAAGAGGCTTCCTCCTGTAGCAGATGGGAACAAATAAAGAGATTCACAGACATTTTGCAGAGACTGAGAGACCTTGGGATACTCAGCCCTAAATGGGATGTCTCCATCAAATCACTCGCCTCAGAGTCAGGGAACTCTGCAGAAGAGGAGGAGAAAAGAGTGTAAGAGGCAGAGGGAATGGAGGATACTAAGAAAACAAGGCCCTTTAAATAAACATAAGCAAAGCTCATATGAACTCACAGAGACTGAAGCAGCATGCACAGGGCATGCACAGGTCTGCACCAGGTCTGCTGTGCTTGTATTATGTCTTTCATTTTAGTGTATTTATGAGATTCCTGAGTGTGTAAACAAATAGGTCTCTTGTGCCCTCTCTTGGGCTCTTTTCCTTCTGCTTGTCTTGTTCAACTTCAATGTGAGAGTTTTTGTTTTATGATATTATATTTTATTTTGTTATATTTTGAAAAAAATGAATGGATGAATGAACTAATTAATGAAAACCTATCCACTAGGGTAAAGGTTAACAACTGAACTGTCATTTATACCTGCTGGGAGAAGGAAGATCAGGTTTCTTCAATGGAATGACATTGGGCATATCAACCGTTCCAGGGCAGATCTCATTTTCAGGATCAACATATAATGAACCCCACTGTTATTAATGTAGTTTGATTTGATTACAATTTGGTGGGATTTTTTTCTTTGTGGATGGAGTTTTAGTTTGTTTTCTTGTTTTGGGGGTATTTTTGTTTGTTTTTTGAGAAGGAACTTGGGTGAGTAGGGAGGTGGAGAAGATATAGAAAGACTTGGGAGAGGGAAAGAACAAGATGAAAATATATTTAAATTTAAAAATTTTTAAATAATAAAAATATAATAAAAAGAAAGAAAATAACAAAATAAAGTATTATTAAAGTAAAAAATGAAACAGATTTATAAATAAAGAAGCTAATTCCCCATATTTCTAAAATTCTTTTAGACTTGTACAAACACTTGTAAATGGTACTCAGTTATAATTAAGAATGTTAATGCAAGCCATAAAGCACATTTCATAAGCCACAAAAATATGTCAGCTTTTGTGCATACTAGAAAATTGCTTAAGACTATTTTTTCTTTCTGAGGGATTGTTGTGAATCTTCATTATCTTTTGATATCTTTTGATATTGTTACTATCATT
>LZPO01008170.1:47802-63351 GCA_001675575.1 Neotoma lepida | reverse complement strand
CAAAGCCTGGTACATTCAGTTGAGGCAGGACCAAGCCCCTCTCCTCTGCAGCAAGGTCGAGCAAAGTGTCTGACAATAGGTAATGGGCTCCAGAATTCCAGCTTATGCACTAGGGATAGATCCTGATCCCACTGACAGGGACACCTCAAACAGATCCAGGCGCACAACTGTTGCCCATATACAGAGGGCCTAGTCCAGTCCCATGCAGGTTCCACAGTTGTCAATCTTAAATTCTTAAGTTCATACAGGCTTGGTTTAATTGTCTCTGTAGATTTCCCCATCATGATCTTGATTGTCCTTGTTCATATAATCCATCTTCCCTCTCTTCGACTGGACTCCCAGAGCTCAGTCTGGTGCTTGGCTGTGGATCTCTGCATCTACTTCCATCAGTTACTGGATGAAGGCTCTATGATGACAGTTAGGGTATTCACCAATCTGATTACTGGGGTAGGCCAGTTCAGGCACCCTCTCCACTTGTTAGTAGTCTAATCTGGGGTCATCCTTGTGGATTTCTGGGAATTTTCCTAGCACCTCTTACCCCATAATGTGTTCACTCTATCAAGGTATCTCTTTCATTGCTCTCCCACTCCTTCCCTCCCCCAGCTCAACCATCCTATTTCTTCATGTTCTCATCCCCCATCCTCTCACCTCTATCTCCCCCTCCTCATCCCCAGTTTATGCATGGAGATCTCATCTATTTCCCTTTCCCAGGGTGATCCATGTGTCCCTCTTAGGGTCCTCCTTGTTTCCTAGCTTTTCTGGAGATGGGGGTTGTAGCCTGGTTATCCTTTGCTTTACATCTAGTATCCACTTATGAGTGAGTAAATACCGTGTTCGTCTTTCTGAATCTGGGTTACCTCACTCAGGATATTTTCTAGTTCTCTCCATTTGCCTGCAAATTTCATGATGTCATTGTTTTTTACCACTGTGTAATACTTCATTGTGTAAATGTACCACATTTTCTTTATCCATTCTTTGGTTGAAGGGCATCTAGGTTGTTTCCAGGTTCTGGCTATTACAAATAGTGCTGCTATGAACCTAATTGAGCAAGTGTCCTTTGGTGTGGTTGAGCAGCTTTTGGCTATATGCCCAAGAGTGATATTGCTGGGTCTTGAAGTAGGTTGATTCCTAGTTTTCTGAGATACCACCATACTGATTTCAAAAGTGGCTGTACAAGATTGCACTCCCACCAACAGTGGAGGAGTGTTCCCTTTGCTCCACATCTTCTCCATCATATGCTATCCTTAGGGTTTTTTATATTAGCCATTCTGCCAAATGTAAGATGGTATCTCAGAGTCATTTTGATTTGCACTTCCCTGATGACTAAGGATGTTGAGCAATTTCCAAAATGTCTTTCGGCCATTTGAGATTCTTCTGTTGAGAATTCTCGGTTTAGTTGTGTAGCCCATTTTGTAAATTGGATTGTTTGATATTTTGACATCTAGCTTCTTGAATTCTTTATATATTTTGGAGATCAGCCCTCTGTAAGATGTGGGATTGGTGAATATCTTTTCTCATTCTGTAGGCTGCTGTTTTGTCTTATTTACTGTGTCCTTTGCCTTACAGAAGCTTCCCAGTTTCAGGAGGTCCCATTTATTAATTGTTGCTCTCAGTGTCTGTGCTACTGCTGTTGTATTTAAGAAGTGGTCTCCTGTGCCAATGCATTCTAGGCTACTTCTCACTTCCTCTTCTATCAGGTTTAGTGTAGCTGGATTTATGTTGAGGTCTTTGATCCACTTGGACTTGAGTTTTGTGCATGACAATAGATATGGATCTATTTGCAATCTTCTACATGTTGCCATCCAGTTATGCCAGCACCATTTGTTGAAGATGCTTTCTTTTTTCCATTGTACAATTTTGGCTTCTTTGTCAAAAATCAGGTGTTCGTATGTGTGTGGATTAATGTCAGGATCTTCAATTTCTTTCCATTGGTTCACATGTCAGTTTTTATGCCAGTACCAAGCTGTTTTTATTACTATAGCTCTATAGTAGAGCTTGAGGTCTGGGATGGTGATGCCTCCAGAAGTTGCTTTATCCTACAGAATTGTTTTAGCTATCCTAGGTTTTTTGTTTTTCCATATGAAGCTGAGTATTTTTCTTTCAAGGTCTGTGAAGAATTGTATTGGGATTTTGATGGGGATTGCATTTCATCTGTAGAATGCTTTTGGTAAGATTGCCATTTTTATTATGTTGTTTCTACTTATTCATGAGCATGGGAGAGCTTTTCATTTTCTAGATAATATAATTAATATTATCTTCACATAGAATGTCTTAATGAATAAAATTTGTTTTTATAGAAGGTATTATAACCAGACATTTATGTTTCATGTTATTATTGTACTGTTATAAATGTTATGGCAAATGTCTACCACTAAATTGAATCTCCAGCTCCCACTTTCTTGTTTTGAAAATTATTTTAAATGATATAGAAACATAGGATTATACATAGTAATGGAATGTTATATCATGTTTCAATACATGTGTATACTGAGTGATATTTAAGTGAAGCTAAACATGTCTACCCCCTCAAATACATATCAATTCTCTGTTTTGAAATCTTTCAAAACTCTTTCACCCACTTTTGGAATGTGCAATACCTTATTTCCTGTAGCTTACTTGCTATGCATTAACACCATACTTCTTACCCCTTCTCTCTATTTCTCTGTACCTTGCTTCAGTTGGTCAACGTGTGCCCTGGCCACCAGCCTTCCCTCAACTCTGGTAACCAACATCTCTCAACATATGTAACAGTGAATTTTCTGGTTCATTCTCTTCACAGAAGAGTACTATAAACCATTCTGAATATAAAGGTACAGCCAGGTATATATAAACAACAATTATTTTTTGCCAACTTAGCTACATGTAGGTTAAATTGAACTCATTTTATTGCACCTATGAAATTTTTCAGTGGACTTTGGGGGTTCCTTCCCTTTTCACTGTAGAGCAGACTCTATGGCAATAAGTGAGGCTCCATAATTTTAATGAAAACTGATGTGAAGAAATCAGAAAAGAACAGTTGAGTATGAAATATAGAATTGTAAACAATAGGCTTTCTTGAGAAATAGGTTTTTCCCCTAAAATTACTAAATGTGCATTCAGACCTAGTAAACATACAGGCTCTTGTAAAGCAGGGGTTTAACAAGGCAACTCCATGTAATTAAAAGGAGGTTTATTTTGAGGTAACTTGCAGCCAGTAAAGGGGTTGGTTACAGGATCTGGGAGAAGTGAGGTGCAGTCCAGCGGGGTTCTCTGGAGAACTCTAACTTGGACTGCCATCCAGCATCCAGGATCACGAGAAGCCAAGAAAGCCAGCACCGTAGGTTCTCGGGTCTTAAGGGCTCCCATCTAGGCCATGCCCCAGGGGCAGATCATAGATAGGCATGGCTGTTACCAGGTGCCTCACTGAGGCGGTGCTTCAAGGTCAAAGCTGGAACAGCTACCCACTACACTCTTGTGTCATAGGCTTCCTGGAAACCTACCTCTTGTGCATGCTTTCTTATACTCATCCAGACTTTCAAATCAATTTTTGTTTCCTCCACTTCCCCCATTTATAAATTACTCGCATTGTTGAGTAAAAATATTGAAAAAATATCTCCTTTTCATTGCTTTACATGGACCATGATCTGCCTTCATTGCACAAAATGTATGCAGCAATTTCAGTGGCCAGCTCAGAATCTACAAGGTAAAAAAAAATCACATGTGTACTTCTCTACTAACACTATGATAATGTCTTTGCTTTCCTTTTGTTCTATGTACAAAAATATATATAATTTTCACCTTAAAATTTCACCTTTTATAAATGAGAAAATTAAAACAGAAAAGTAAAAGTATTATGAGTTCAGTGAAAATAATGACCATAATGTAATACAGTTTTCCATGGATACTATTTTATATTAAGTGAGCATTATGATCCATATATTTGATAATTTATTATTATTGATCCTTGAAGAAGGCACTTTAAGATTTAAGACATAAACTAATTAGTCCTCTAGAGGGCAGCAGTGCTTTATTAAAATTTATTAGTTGTGATAAGACACCATGACCATGGCAACTCTTATAAAAGAAAGCATTTAATTGGGGGCTTGCTTGCACTTTCAGAGGTTTAGACAAATATATATGTATATATATATATATAATACTATGTCTGTATATATAATATATATTATCTATATATATTACTAATTATATAATGGACTAGTCTACATCCTGATTTATGAATTATGATTTATAGGCAAAGACAGAGAGACTGTGCCTGTCACAGGCTTTTGAAAAGTCGAAGCTCACCTCCAGTGACAAACTTCCTCCAAAAAGGCTACACTTATTCCAACAAGGCCACATATTCTAATCCTTCTCAAATAGTGCCACTCCCTGGTGACTAAGCATTCAAATATATGAGTCTATGAGGGTCATTCTTATTTAAACCACCACAGACAGTTGTTGTGATTGGTGTTAATAGTCAGCTTGGCAGAATCACAAGTCCCCTGAGAAATGGCTTCTGAGCACTATTGGTATATGAGTGGTGTATACTGATTAAGTTAACTGATGTGGGAAGACCTATCCACTGTAGTTGTCTCCTACTTCCACAGCAGAGATACTAGGCAGTATAAGATAAAGGTGAGCTGAGCAAAGGCTTTGTCTTTCTTCTTCCTGGCTGAATCATATAAGATTATTGCTTACTGATGACTTCTTTATTGTTTTACTCAATACATTTGACTAGTAACTTAAATATTGTTGTTGTTTGTCTTTGTTTTGTTTGATTTGGTGTTTAGAAAAATAGAACCCAAGTTCACCCTGTTATTTAATAATTTTGCTACAGGAGAGTGAGAGTATACCACAAAATAATTTTGTTGTTGTTTTAAGATGTTTATATAATTACAGTAATAAGAGGCAATTTTTAAAATTATAATTTCCCAGAACTTTGTTATTATGTCATCTAATAATTATAACTTTGTGATGTTGATGTTATCTTCATCTGAAAAAAATTGCAGAAATTAACTAAATTGCTCAGATTTGTACCAGCAAATGATAAAATTGACCCTTGTATACTTTCATAGCAGGTATATTACACAATTTTAATATATAATAATGTTATCACAAAATGTATGACCAAGATTCCCAATATGGCATTTGGATTAAGCAATTAAATTTAAAATTTTTGGATCATTATATTCTGTGCATTGAGACTGTTACTACTCACACCTGAGCAGGAGGACATCCCTGACTTGGAGGAGTGCTCAGGCATGCTTTCTGACATACAGAGCAATTCAGTCTACTCAGGAAAGATATATGTCTGTGTTGGTTTTAGTTCATGGGATTACCTTTTGAGTATTAAAAGTGTGTACTGAATATACATCTATCAAGTACCTGGCTTTTGTTGTAGATATGATAATACATTGGGTAACAGATACCTTTCATGGAGCTTGTAATTGCTAAGATTTATTGAGGAGTTTACTAAAGAGTACACAGAATACCTCATAGAGGGAGTAAGGATAAGTTTTCTTAGACTTGAAATTGAGAGTTGAAAAATACGTTCACAGAAATAAGAAATATTCTATTGAACCCATGAAGCTAGAAAATTTGCAGAAAAATATAACAAGTATCTAATCTGATATAACCAGATAAATAAAATTATGATTTATATTTAAATATTTGTAGTTGTTTTTATATATTTTGTGTCTTCCAGTCTGAGGGTGGCAATCTTAGTTCTCCCTGTGTTTTGGGGTATCAAATAAAAAGCTCAATAAAATATATGGGTACCTGAGGTCATAGCATGCTTTGACTGTACTACTTTCATAGAGATTGTGAATGTAAGGCATACAGGTAACTTACTGCTTACAGGTCCAAATGCTATGAGCCTCTCTGAGTATTGCAAAATTAATTTAAAAAGTAAATAGAAACAAAAGCAAATCTAGATAACCTAGATTAGACTGTGCAACTAATTGATCAAGAGAGCTTCAAGTCTACAATAAAATCAAGCTCTAGCTATGTATGTGGACCCCTGCTTCCAATCTTACCCCTCTGAGGCAGAAGTGGAAGACTGTGAGTTTAAGATCAACCTGAGTTATATAGTGAGAATCTCTTTTTAATATATATGTTTACCCATGTAAATTCACATTTTATTATGAACTGATTTTCTTCCTTTTTTATTTAAGAATTAAATCTTGCTTCTTGACGACTGTAGTTTCAGGAACCTCTTGGCTCACTGGCAAGCATACATCCTCAAAAAGGCCATACATTTTAATCCTTCTCAAACAGTTCCACAGACTGGGAACCAAATATTCACCACACCTTCTATTGCCTTGTTGGGGTTTTTTTATATCTATTATTTCTCCAACTTTAAAAATATTATTGCTTTTGCCCATCCCCTTTAATCATAAGAAAGGATTAAAAATAATTTTCTAATGTCCATGTTTCTATTTTCAAAATGAACAGCATGGGATTGTACAGATGTCTGAGCAGTTAAAAGCCCTTGCTGCTCTTCCAGAGGACCTGGGTTCAATAATTAGCATATACATGGTAGCTCATAGCCATCTGTAAATCCAGTACCAGGGGATCCAACTCCCTCTTCTGGCAGTAGGCATGCATGTGGTACACAGATACACAGGGAAGTAAAACACCTACACACCTAAAATTTAAAACAAATTTAAAGGAACATTGTTTTTTACTTTTAAAATAATGTTCCATCTCTAAAAATATTCATAAAATAACTGTCTCGGGTCTTTGATGTAGATTGTTTGGATGAATTGCCTTCCTCTTTCTTTCAGCAGAAGTACCTATGCATGCTTCTGTCATTTCACTAAGATTCTACTGAAATTGATGAACTAGCCTGTGGTCTCCTCTACTAAACAGTGATCATTATTCTCTCCCATCTACTACAGCTTTAACCTTAGAAGATGTATATCCAACCTTAGTTAAAAAAGTCACTTTTAAGTACCAGATCAAACAGTCTGTGAAGAAACTTTATGACATTGATGTGTCCAAAGTCAACACCCTCATAAGGCCTGGCAAAGAGAAGAAGGCATATGTTTGGTTGGCTCCTGACTATGATGCTCTGGATGTTGCCAACAAAATTGGGATCATCTAAACTGAGTCCAGCTGGCTAATTCTAAATATACTTTTTCACCACTAAAAAAAAGAGCTGCTAGAAATGAGAGTGTATGATGGGACTCTATCATACATCAAATCAACCTGTTAATATTTTCCATTACCAATAACTTAAGTTCTATCAATAGTTTTATACAAAATGTTACTTTGGGGGAAATATATACATTTATAATGATGAACATACAACTTTTTTCCTTTTTTCTTTAATAACAGTTTCATTTTAGAAATAGTTTATGGGGTTGGAACTCATTTCCACCCTAGTTCTTTTGATGTCCTGCTCAACTAGATTCCTACATTAATTTCTTCTCAGACATTCTTATTTTGAAAGTATTTGTAAGAAGGAGAGGATGGCTGAAGCTCATGTATATAGTTCTTTTTTCCTGTCATCCTTTTCCTAGCTCAAAGTTAAAATCAGGTTAGTAAGAGTCTCCTTCAGATTTTTACTTCTTGCAGTATTTCAGAGCTAGTTCTGACTTTACTATTTGACACAAGATGTCTCTCTTGTTGAAGTGACTTCATTTTGGATAGAGTCTAAAAACTCAATACGAAAATTGTTTTAAGGAAAATGCCACTTTGTTAAAAAAATTCTAAGTGGGCTGGACTGATGACTCAGCAGTTAAGAGAAATTGCTGTTCTTCCCAAGGACCCAGGTTTAATTCCCAGCACTAATACATGGTAGCTTGCAACCATCTGTAACTCTAGTTCTTGGAATCTAACACTGTCTTTTATCTTCGATGGAGACTGCACACACATGGTGTATATACATACTTGCAGCAAAGCACACATATACATAAAATAATTAAATTATAGAAATCTAAAAATAAAAATGTTAACAACAATGAAAAATATGAATTTTATATTAAATTGAGAGATTTGACTAGCAAAAAGAGATAAATCTTTGCAGCATTTTACCTGTAATATTTGTATGTCCATCATCTTCCTTGGGTACAGCATTAAAAAGCTCAGGAACAACACTAAGCAATAAACACACAGATGTCTAAAAAGCATGTCCTTTCTTCATTATATAAGTCAATTATGAAATACAGAACACAAACATGCTTAATAAATGATTAGTGTGGGTGTGTCTTTAGGCTAGTAGGAATCTTGAAAACTTCCAAGTGCCTTTAATACATCACATTTATTGTATACTCACATGTAGTTGTCAATACACTCTGAAGTTAAATTTTAAAACACATACATGAGCATTCACAAACACATTTGTACAGTATACATTTTATAATATTCATCAGGAGGCCATCTTTTAGCCTTAAAAGTACAAAGTAAAAGGGAAATGATTAGAGATGTGTCAGTGCTGGTTAATATGGATTGGTACTATCTTTTATATGTGAAATATAGATTTAAATATAGATGGGGAAGGACACAACAGAATAATGGGGTGGCATTCTGTATGCAACCTAAAATGAATTAATAAAAATAGTTTTGGTCTAAAGAGGTTAAACTTTTCATGCCACTTAGCTATTTTTCTTTCTTGATCAGAACTAATCACATTTTAATTTTTCTTGTATTTTTTCTTTTAAAGTTCTTAAAGCAACTTTGAATTTTTTATTATTCTTTCTCCTTGATTTGATCCCTCTTTCAGAAAGGAAGCATTTTCACATTTTCCCTCCTTGTTTCCTGTGGTGTTTATTTTGTAACCCATTTCCTAACCAGATTTTCTATGAGATGAACATATAGAAACTGCACACAATAGAAATATCTTCCATTCTGGTCACTCCCTTCCTAGTCTCTTCAAATTATCTTTCCCCAATTTATGGGGGCTATCTTTCTTAAAGAAGTTTCACAGAAAAGAGATCTACCAACAAACACTTTTGCACCCCGAGGGTACTAGATTTTGGCTGGAGTGAGACGTTTCCTGTTTTAACATGATTTAAAAACTAGAACTGAAAACAAAATGAAGAAGGAAAATATGTAGCTTTAAAAAAATGAAATGACTTCCTTTGCACTCAATGGTGAAAGGAAACATACAATGATTACATTCATACAGCCGGTGAAGAGAATGGGAAGGTAGTACATTCCAGTTAGCAAGGAAAGAAAGATGGGTAGGAAACATCACACAGAGACAGGCTTCACCGGAAGGACAACTGCAGGATTCCCCAGGTTTTGACTATAGATACGGTTACAATATTTACATATTTACAATTACATAGAGACAACATACAATTAAGTCATAGGTGGCAAAAATATCTGCATAACTTTTGTCTTGTTTAATTAAAATTACCCCATCACTAGATAGCCTTCCTTTATGTCATTGAACAGTCTTTCCTACTGAAAGAAAAGGAAGCCTAAGGAAGGCCTCAGAGAAGGAATACCAAGTGCCAAGGGCCAGGCAGGATGAAGAATGTTCAGGCTCACATGCTAGTTTCACAAATTCTTATACACTAATTTTTGTCAGTTTGTTTCATGTTTTTTGAGTCAAAGTCTCATGTAGCACTTGAGTTTGCTATGTTCAGGGATTTTAAGCATGAGGGTCCATGAAATCCATTCAAGTCCCCTGCATGCTCCAGTTCAAAAGTCCTGCTCTAAAAGTTTCCACATTTTACAAGTTGAAATTTCTATGCTTATTTACTTGCTGTTTGAACCTGGTATATAAAGAAAGTAATTGAACTATTATTAATAAATTTAGAATCGCATGCTACTATGAGATTCTGCTATACACACATAATTATGAAGTGCATTTCCACTTACCTTCTAGGTTTTAATTTATTTTTTCACACTCTCAGTTAGTCTTCAATTCTATTTGATTTTGTGATAGCTCCAATGCAACTCTATTTTTAAATGTAACATGAAACAAGCTTTTTTGTCAGTGTGGTTCAGGGTGCAGGCAAAGCTTGGAAGTCTGCTAAAAACTCAAGAATAGAGACTCTAAGTCTATCAAGTTACCTTATTTAAAAACTTCAGCCTAAAATGTTGCTTATTTTTCATCATTTAGTCTTTGTTTGGTGGCAACTAGCAAAAGCCACCTTAGATGAATTAGGACAAATGACATTAGCCATTTATTCCAGAAAATGTGCAACCATCTAGGCCTAGAAGGGCTGATTTACATCAATCTCAAAAACAAGAAGAACCAGAGAACTGAGCACTATCAGGTATTTCTAATTGCATTATTCTCTGTCTCACTATAGTACCACCCCTCTTTTCCCCCTACAAAGCATACAACATGGTCCTCACCATTCCTGGATTCTGGACCATAAAGTTTCTTCTACCAAAATAGTCTGGTTACTTTCAGTGTCTTTAGTTAAAAATAAACAATTTACCTGAAATTCATTTGAATGATAATTCTTCTTATTTTCTTTTAATAAACACTTTTCAGTTTACTGAAAAATTTAACAGAGTTGGTAAGAAGCTGGAAGGCAGGCAGTTGATGCTCAAAATTCAGGTTATTGCTTTTCTGGTTCCCAATGAGATTTATGGGGGGGGGATAGAAATTGTCTTAAGTGGTATAGCAATTTCATAGGTTCTTGCTGTTGAGTGCTAAACTTGATGCAAGATAATACTAGAGTTTTGTTATGAATGCTTTCTAAAGTTTCTGGTAGGCAATGATTTTAAATCCATATTACTGAAGATACCTTGAACTTTGGACACAGGGCCCAAAGTCCCCTTAGCTGGAACTGACCTTAAAGCCTCTTCCCTGATGACTAATTTTCATGGTAGCAGAAAGCACCATGAAAGGTTCCAAATGAGTAAAGCAACCAAGAGTCCAACTCAGCTATAATGCCTATGAACCACAACAATGACCAGCATGGCACAATAACTATAAGGGTGCAGTAGTGGCACACCAACATCAATGATAACCAAAAGCTCTTAAATTGGACTTAAGACCCACTCAATGAGAAGGAAACTATTCTTGGTACAGAAAACCTAACCAACTACCCAGGGCTGGTGATGTCCTGAACCTTGAAGGAGAACCTATATAACCACAACTTTACTAAAAATAACTACATTATAAATATTTGTTTTTATACCCACAGTTAAATGCAGTCCTCAACCTTCATCAAGTGTCTTAATTTGGGTTTTATTGATGTGAGGTGATACCATGACCATAGCAACTCTGATAGACTCTTATAAAGGAAAACATTTAGTTGGGGCTGGCTTAGTTCAGAGGTTTAGTCCATTATTGCAATGGCAGCATGAAGGCAGACATGGTACTGGAGAGATAGCTGAGAGTTCTATGTGTGGACCCACAAGCAGCAGGAAGAGAGAGTGGCACTGGGCCTGGCACGAACATTTGAAACCTCAACGCCCACCCCCAGTGATACACTTCCTCCAACAATGCCACACCTACTCCAACAAAGCCACACCTCATAATAGGGCCATACCCTCTGAGCTTATTGGGCCATTTTCATTAAAATCACCACATCAAGGAAACTTCTCTTTCTAACAGACTGAAACCATTATAGAAAATTACAACCAAAGAAAATGCAGAGCTGTGGAGCTTAGTCTCAATAGATGCATCTATGTACAAGTCTCACATATAAGCACAGGGATCACTGTGGAAGAGAGGGCAGAAAGATTGTAAGAGCCAGCCAAAAGATCAGGAAATTTCAGAAGCTACACTCATAAAATCTCTATAACATGGCTACCTAAATATGAGCTAATTAAGGGTAACAATAGACATACTAAAGTAGATAGGGGAAAGCCCACAAAGCTTCAGCTCTACACAAAGAACTACAAGTATCTAAGGAGTGTTGAGAGCAGGAAAAATAATCTTTCCCAGGAAAGAGCAAACCAATTAGTTATGCAATAGCAAATTGTCAGCCCTGAAAACATACAAGAAACTTTGTGCAGATTGATCAGATTATATTTAAGAATTTGTACATATATGCATATTCATTTACACATGTAACAACAATTAATGACAACAGAGGCCATACATTTGAAAAAGAATAAGGAGGGGTATATGGGAGAATTTGAAATGATAAAAAGGAAGGATGAAATTATATAATTATATGATTATATCTAAAAATATAAAAACAAACTATATATTTGGTTATCTGTCACACTGGGTAATCTATCTTCCCTCTGAAAGCTTTTAGACACTTATACATTTGTACTCGGTGTTGTGGATTTTTTGTAGTTTTACTTGTTTTTGTGTTTGTTTTGAGACATCAATTAGTGATCCCCACTCCTCATGCCTTCTATTTCAGTCTCTGCCTTGAGCTCCTGCCTTGGTTTCCCTTCAAAGATGGATTGTGATGTGAAAGTAGAAGCAAAATAAATAAATTCTTTTTCTCCCCATATGTTTGTGGTCATAGTGTTTTATCACAGCAATAATAACCCTAAGTAAGATAAGAATGATCTAAACACTGGATAAATCCAAACTGAAGTTGTGTCAGTCATACCTTGTTTTTCCTAACAGTGCCACACTCTGGTGACAAAATATTCAAATATATGAGCCTATGGGGACCATTCCTATTTAAAGCACCACACTCCACTCCCTGGACCCTACAGACTTGTAGTCATATCATAATGCAAAAATGCATTTAGTCCAACTTCAAAAGTCCCCATAATCTATAATAGTCTCTTCTGAGACTCAAGCAGTCTCTTAACTGTATGCCCTGTGTAGGCAAAATAAAAAAGCTGATAACATTCTTACAACATACAGTGGCACAGAACATATATTACAAAAGTTAAGAAAGGAAGCATAGTGAGCAAATAGTGAACCAAAGAACACAGATAACATTCTGGGCAAACTGTAAACTCTGCATCTCCATGTCTGATATCAAAGCACTCTTCAGATCTCCAACTACTTTCAGCTTTGTTGACTGAAACATACTTCTCTTTCTTGGGCTAACAGTCCCTGTTAGCAGCTCTCCTTGGAAGATATCCCACAACTCTGGCATCTCCAACATCTTGGGGTCTCCAAGGCTTCACTATCACAGCTTTACACAATGGTTTCTCTGGGCCTCCATGCAAGGACACCTCTATCACATGCCTTGCCTCAGTGGCTTTCCTTAGTAGGAGAAGGAGATTCCATAACCCCTTTCTTGTATCTTTGACTTTAAAGCCAGAACCATGAGACTAAAGCTGCCAAATTCTGCTGCTTGCTAGGTCTGAAACACGGCCCCCTCATTCAAATACATTTTCATCAGCTTTCTGTTTTTGATGGTTTCCTTTACTGCCCAAGCTTGGCTGTCCTGGAACTTGCTCTTCAGACTAGCCTGGCCTTGAACTGAGAGATCTATCTGCCTCTGCCTTCCAAGTGCTGGTACTAAAGGCATGTGTTATCATGCCCTGCCCTACGCTTTTCTTTAATTCCTTTTCACAAATTGGAAACTTAGCTGTGTTGAGTCTTGCCCTGAGCTCACCACTCCTTTTATTCCATTAGCATCAGCGTTTTCTTTAATCTGCTTATCTCCTTTAACACAAGACTAGCTTCATTACACTTCTTGGTGTCCCTTTCTCATCAAATTATACATTTTGTATTTATTCCTTGCTCAGTTTGCTCCTTTTCATTATAGATCTGTGTAAGCATGGCTACTAATCAAGCAACATTGTCAATACTAGGCTGTTTGGAAATCTCCTCTGCCAAAGCTTTTAATCCATAAATCTTCAATTTAACCTTAGGTAGAGGTCGTTGGACAAGGGCAGAAAGCAGCCACATTCTTCACCAAAATATCACAAGAATGGCCTCTAGGCCACACATTAATATTCCTCTCTTCTGAAACTTCTTGAGCCAGCCCCCCACAATTCAAATCACCTTCAGCACCACTGTCTTCAATGCTTTTACTAGTATGGCCCATTAAGCCTAACTGATTTTCTAATCCAAAGTCCTAAAGTCCACATTCTTCCAAACAAAACCATGGTTAGGTCTAGCTCAGCAATACCCTACTCCTGGTACCAACTTCTGTGTTAAGGTTTCTATTGCTGTGAAGAGACACAATAACTGTGGCAACTCTTATAAATGAAAGCATTCATTCATAGGTTCAGAGATTTAGTCCATTATTATCATGGCAAGAAGCATGGCAGACATGGTGCTAGAGAAGGATCTGAGAGTTCTACATCTGGATCCCCAGGCAGCAGTAAGAAAGTGACACTGGGCCTTACTTAAGTATTTGAAACCACAAAGCCAACCCCCAGTGACATATTTTCTCCAAGGCCACACCTCCTAATAGTCCCACTCTGTGGTGACCAAGCATTCGAATCTATGTGCCTATGGAGGCCATTCCTATTCAGACCACTACAATGAGGATATTTATTTCATATTTTATATTATAATCCAATACTATTACATGAGTGCTGTTGCTCAGATTGTCTCCTACTTTTGACCAATGTGATGCAGAAGGATTGACTTTGATTGTATACTTCTTTAGTATAGCTCCATCAATATGGGTTATCTTTTTTTAAATTGCCTCCATACTGAAAAGTTGCTTTAAAATACTCCATGTCAGTATTTTATACCATCCCCCAAATTAGCCATATTTCTTCAGAGCTATGATTTGATTTACTAGAGACTGATGTTAAAAATAACTAGGGACACTAATTATTATCAGTATCACTATAGAGTCATTTCCTTTTGGTCCTTTCTGACAGGTAAAGGAATTTATATATGTCTACTATCCCATGTGTAAGGATACATTCTCTTTAAGTATACCTGTATATCCTTTAGATTTAATTATTTCACTTAGAATAATGTCTTCAATTATGTTGTCACACTGCTAGGGCTTTCTGTTTTAAGGGCAGTGTTCTATTATATGTGTGTAGTACAATTCCTCATCCTTTTATCTGCTGATAGATGGGTTAGTTCCATATTTGAATTATTGTGGCTCATGCTACAGTTAAAATAGAACTGTAGATATCTTACAGTTTTGGTTTCAACTTTTTGGTAGGTACATAAAAGTGGGATTACTGAATCATATAGTAATAGTTTTACTTTAAAATTTTGAAGAACCTCTATATGCTCATCAACACATTATCTGTTCATATTTTAAAATTATAGGCACCCTACCATGTATAAGGTAGCTTTTCATATTGTTCAATTATTATTTTCCTGATTACTAATGCCCTTAACATTTTTGTATACATCTGTTAACCAGCTGCACTTTTTATGGGGAAATATATATTTAATTTCTTACTCATTTTTAGCCTAGGATTTTTGAATTTTGGGTATTAAGTTAAAGGAATTCCTTACATATTTTGGAAATTGACTCATCAAATACGTAATTGACAAGTCCTTGTTTTGTTTTTTTTTTTGTTTGTTTTTTTGCTTAAGGTGAATTGATTACTCCACCAAATATCTATGATGTGCTGTTTCTCCCAAAACAACAGAGCTAACTTGTTATGTTAGAATCTCAAAAAATATTATGTCAACAGAGTTTGAATAGCTATCACCAAAATGAATGCTTTTGAACATGACATTAATGGCCAGAGGATTCAGAGACAAAATTCTTCCTGTCTTCCTGTGCTTTAGTCATTGGAATCAGTGAC
>LZPO01008170.1:36312-47702 GCA_001675575.1 Neotoma lepida | reverse complement strand
AGATCTTTATAAGCTCCTGAAGACCTAAAACCTCCATAGGGACCATATTTGCTATTTTCTTTAAGAGATTAGAACAATGTTAAAATATATCCATTCCACTAGTGTTCTGCCCTGTGACCTCAAATCCTTCAGTCAGCTGCCCAACATCACCTTTGATCTCAAGTACAGTATATTATTTACTCTTACTGTGGAAAATATTGATAAAAATATCTCATTGAAACTATATTTATTGTCATGTGTATTTAAAATTATGACATAAATACAGGGAAAAACTTTTATAGCAAAAAAGTTCTTTCTCTTTCTTCATCCCATTAGCTCTTCTTCTCCAGAAATAAGTTACCATTTGTAAGATGAGGCTGTAGGGTATTTTTTAAATTAGTGATTGATGGGGGAGGGCCCATTGAGGACTGCTGATGGTCCTGGGTTCTATAAGAAAGCAGGCTGAACCAAAGGCCAAAAGGATGTCTGGATTCTGGGCTTCCACCTGTGCCATGTTGGGGTCTGAGGGATGTGCTGCTGCTGGGGCCATGCCAACCTGAGAGGCCTGTGCTACCGTATCTGGGCCCCACCAAGGGCCGTGTCTGGTTCTGCGGTCCTACTGCAGTCAAAGTCTGCATTTATGTCCATGACTCAAGTTGCCACTGAAGGCAGTGTAGATGCCCTGGGGCTGGGCCAACAGCTGAGACCATGTTCTGTCTCTTATACACATCTAGATGTGTATAAGAGACAGGGGTCCTACTGCAGTCAAAGTCTGCATTTATGTCCATGACTCAAGTTGCCACTGAAGGCAGTGTAGATGCCCTGGGGCTGGGCCAACAGCTGAGACCATGTTTGTGCCCAAGGGTCATGCTGTCACCAGGGCCATACAGATCAGGGTGACCGGCACTGCCACCTAGGGCTATGTTGACATCCAGGCCCAATTTGCTGCCAAGGGCTCTGTCTGGGTCTGTGGCCCTACCATAGCCAGGTTCTGTGTTGAGGTCCATGGTTCTGGTTACTATGGAAGGCTGTGTGACTGCCTTGACTGCCCAGGATCTAGGTCACCACCTGGGGCCATGTTGGAGCCCAGGGACCACGCTGCTGCTGAGCCCATGCCAATCTGAGAGGCCTGTGCTGCCACCTATGGCCATGGTGAGATCCGGGCCCAAGCTACTGCTGATGGCCATGTCTGGGTCTGTGGTCCTGCCACAGCTGGGACCTGTATTGATATTCATTACCTGTGTTATTACAAGGGCCCCCTGTGAACAATGTGTTGAAGTGAGGGCCATGCTGAGCTGGCCCTGCCCCTCACTGGTCTGGGGAGAGCTGCCCCCCTCACCAGAGAGCTGCCCCCACCCCTTGCCAACCCTGGGATAAAAGACTGCAATGACCTCAGCACAGGAGAGCTGGTCCTGCTCCTAATAGGAGAGCTGCTCCTCCACACTTGGATGCTGGCCTCATCCTTCACCATGGGGATGTGAGAGCTGGCTCTGCCCCTCACCTGAGGGTGGTGGTTCCAGCAGACCAGATACTAACACAGTTATCACCCAGATATATTTCCAGGGCTTTGAGTTGGCACTCCCCAACATCTACCCCATCTATGACCTGCTAGAACAGGTGAAGGGACTGGTACTATGAAACCATAGCCACAGGATCTCCATAACTCAGGGCAACGCCAGGATATCCAAAAGGAGCTTTGGTTATAGTCCAATATTGATGATATACTAGAAACCAGAGGCCTAAATCCTGATCAATAATGCATTTCACAATGAACATTTGCAAGTAAAGCTATTTAGACAAAAGGGTATACTGCACGATACACATCATGTCCCAATGCTACTAATAGGAATGCAGAGGTGATGGAGAGATGGGCAAGACAGAGGAGTGAAGTGGTTCTTGTTTTAACGGCAATTTTTAATTAATTAATTAATTATTTTAGCCCAATGACAGTTCCCCCTCCCTCATCTCCTTCCAGTTCTTTTCCCCAGCCTCCCCTCTTCCTCACCTCCATCCACTCCTCCTCCTTTCTCCTAAGAAAAGGGCAGGCCTCCCATGTATATCAGCCAGCCATGTCATATCAAGTTGCAGCAAGACTAGGTACTTCTTCTCCTATTAAGGCTGGATGAGGCAACCCAGTAGGAGGGAAGTGTCTCAAAAGCAGGCAACAGAGTCAGAGACATCCCCTTCTCCCACTGTTAGGAGTCCCACAAGACCACCAAGTTACACAACTGAAATATATGCACAGAAAGCCTAGGTCAGTCCCATGCAAGCTCTTTGGTTTTTTGTTTTGTTTGTTTTGTTTGTTTCTTTGTTTGTTTTTCAATTAATATTCTTATTTATATTTTATTTTTTTAATCTTTTATTACTTCTTTTTTGTTTTCTTTTTGGGCAAGCACACTACAAGCATGAAGGACAGATACAGAGGGCCTGGGAAATAAGTAGGATTGGGGTGCATAATGTGAAATTCCCAAAGAATCAACAGAATATTAAGTTTAAAAAAAGGAGCAAGCTGAGCAAGTCATAAAGAGCAAGACAGTAAGCAGTACCCTTCTATGGCCTCTGCATCAGTCCTTGCCTCCAGGTCCCTGGCCTGTTTGAGTTCTTGTCCTGACTCCCTTCAATGATGAACAGTGATATGGAAATATAAGCCAAATAAACCCTTTCCCTCCTCAAGTTACTTTGGTCATGGTGTTTCATCACAGAAATAGTAAACCCAGCTAAAGCACTACTGGAAGAAATCAGTGTGCATTCACCTAGAACTTATGTACACTGTTACAAATGTTTATATTTTATATTCTATATATGCAAATAGGATGATATGCATTATGTATACATTTTAAAATGCTCTGTGTCATTGTGCCTATTTGTGCAATAGAGGTGCAAATGTTATGGGGGTAAGCAACATAATTTCTTTTCTAATTGTACTTTTAAGGCTCACTCTACAGGAAAGAACTCATGCCTGGTACTGTAAATCTGTCCAAGAACACATGGCTGAGGAAGTCATAAGCCCTAGAGAGAACCAACTACTATTGTTTTCCTAAACAGACACAGTATCAAACTGCTTTCTAATGCCTTACAAACATAGATTAGTGCAGCTTTTACTTCCCATCAGAGCAGCTTCTTTGCACAGTGGGTTCCTGTTTTTAGAGTCACAACTGGTAAAGTACAGAAAATAATTGATTATGGAGTACTCATCCTTAAATAAGACACTTGTATCACAACTTGTTTCATGCTCAGACAAAACTAAAGAAGATGGGGTGGAAAGATCATAAGAGCCAGATATCAGAAAAGGACTATTGAAAAATGGTATATTATGGACTCAACAAGGCCTTTACACTCAAGAACTCAGAGTAATTACAGTTGCTTGCGTAAGACCTACACAAGATCAAGTGTGTCAACAATCCAGCATGGTTAAGGAAGGAGCTCATGAGGATCTACCTCTATCTGGGAAGGTATTATTAGTTGATGGTTGCTGAAGGTAGGGAAATCTCTTTTCAGTGTTATGGCTCATGGTAGGAAGCACAATTTTTAGTGGATGGGTCTATATCTATGTGCATACTGGCAGCACTAATTGGACTCAGTGGTTTATGGAAAAGGTTTCAGGAGAGGGAGTAGAGAATGAATTTGATAAAGTACATTGTATACTTGTATGAAACTATCAAAAATTATGAATAAATGTTATCATTTTGTTTCCAGAAAAAGAGGATGGAGGGAGGAAGAGGGGAGAGAGAGGGGGGCAGAGAGAAAGAGAGAGAGAGGGAGAGAGAGAGAGAGAGAGAGAGAGAGAGAGAGAGAGAGAGAGAGAGAGTTGGATTTTCAAAATGACAAGAAGTAGTGAACTTCTAAATCCATGAAGGTTTGAGGTTTTCTCTTGGTAAAATGAGGTACTAACATTTTCTCATTAAATGACTTCAGGGCTGTTGTGAACCCAAGAAATCAATTAATGGTAACGTCTGCCTTTAAATTTTAGCAACTTGACCTAAACTCACAGCTGCATTTTACAAGTTGAACAGCAATTAAAGACAAAAGAAATAGGACTTTGGAAAGTTTTGGATAGGAAAAACACATATATGGTTAACAACATAATCATGAAGTCATGCATTTTTCTACACATGCATGTTTATTGTTCAGAAATGCTTGCAATTCTTTAAAATACCTAAATTATACTTATGAACTAAAAGTTATGAAAATGGCTAAATATACATCCATATTTACTTTAGCAAAGGAAATAATATTATATACTTAAGCAATATAGATTTTCAATATTATAACAATTAATAAATATAGTGGTACTTCCAGTCATTAAATTCCATAAAGTTTATTAGTGAGGACAAGTAGACAATTATGTGTGAAATAAAAAAGATAACATTAATTCTGAAATTTGTTTACATTCACAACAAAATGTGTACTTCAAGATTACCTGGGGGGGTAATGTTCAAGGAGAGATACATGATTTGATTAGAGAAGACACATAAGTTTTTTGTGAATGTGGATATATTTTTGTCATTTTTTCTTTAAATTTTTAAATGTCAATTTGGTTATCTTCTTTGTTGTTTTTTGAAGCAATGATTAACTGACTCTTCACAGTTAATGAATGTGTTCATAGGTCAGCTCACAGAATCTAGCCTATGTCTACCTAAAGAACGAATCTTTAATCAATACTTAACACTCATCATGGTGATTCATGATTGGTTTAGAAATCTGTGTATGATAGTCTGTCTAAGGTGACCTGTGAGGATGTATTTGATCTTGTTGCGTTAAAGATAGGGTGCTTTCTTGTTGTTGTTTTTCCAAGACAGCATTTCTCTGTGTAGCCTTGGCTGTCCTGGAACTCTCTCTGTAGACCAGGCTGGCCTTGCACTCAGAGATCCATCTGCCTCTGCCTCCAAAGTGCTGAGATTAAAGGTGTGTACCAGCAGTGTTCAGCTGATAGGGTGCTTTTTAAAACAATCATTCGTCCAAGGGCACTATATAGGAATATCTACCACAGAGTCACCTTTAACTTGTTCTATAGATGTAATGCCTGTGATTCAAATAGCCATCATATGATATTAAGAAAGATGACTCTAAGTAAATTGATACACTGTAAATGATGCAATTATTATGGAAAGAGTCTGAATTCATACTGGACTAACTAGTCTTGAAATATCCTGCCTCTATGTTTTGGATACTAGGGGCTAATAACTGGCCCCATTAATCTGTGTTTGTATCTAGTCTGGTTGTTTTTCTTTCAGCAACAAAATATAACCTGACAATTGCTATTTATGCTTTAATGAGCAAGCCACTAACCAATTAATAAAAACATTTTTAATTGTAAGATGTTTGAGGTGATGAGCCAGTTAATACTATAAAGCTCACAAAGCCCAAACAGAATTTTCTTTAACTGTGTCATGGGCCACTGAGATGGCATAGTGAGTGGGTAAAGGGACTTGTTGCATAAATATTTCAATATAGTTCAATCCACTGGACTTATTTCATTTAGTATATTGTTTTTTAGAGTTTATTGATGTGTTGTGTATCATAACTGCATTTTTTACATTTAATTATATTTGAAATCATTAATACATAAAGGGGGAAGGGCAGAAACATGACATTTTTTTCAGCATTAAATGACATTTATTGTTCCATAAATCATGGGATCCAAAAAAGAAAGCTAACAGACAAGCAAAACTCTAAAAACAATTAGGAGATAAATTCGCTTCTTTGTTCTAATGTCTGGGGAAGGGCTTTAAACATGTTTAAGAACAGAGCCAGGTACAAAACAAGTGAGTGTGCACCTGGAATCCCAGCTACTTGGGAGGCTTGTGTGTGTGTGTGTGTGGGGGGGTTATGGAGAATAGGGGGAGATGAGAAAAGGAAACCGCATGAGTTTAAAAGGCAAGGGGGTTTCAAAAAGCGAAATCTGGAAACTAAAATGCTAAAAATGGAAGCAAAAGCCAAACACCCAAGTCTTTGTAGCTATTAGGGTTTACACTGACCTCACACCAAGGTACTGCTGATAGTTTGCTCATCTCCTCTGCTTGGCTCTTCCCTGGTCTGGCATGATCCCCTTGGATGTACACCTTCAGACATGATCACTTCTGAGAAGGTGCTCAGTCTCGACCTGACCAGTGCTGCCGTGTCAGCGCAGCACAGCTCCCCAAAGAGAGCACACCCTTTCTCCTCCTAGGTCAGCATAAGGGTCAGGCAACAAAAGCCAAACTGCCACAGAAAGGTAAATGCCCACGGTTAAGTTTTTACATTCATTTCGAACCGCATACAGTGTCAAAAGCTAGCACAGACTGCTTCTGGGAACTCTGTCCACCGGCCCCTGCTAGGGAAGCGGGCACACCATGACTGGGAGCTGGTTGCACGTCGACTGATGCGCTCGCTCTCATGAGGATGCTGGGCTGTGGCAGTGACAATGAGGAGACTTGTCTCTCCTACAGCTCATTAGGAAGGTCATCTTGTGTTTTCAATATGAAACATTTCACAGTAAAATCCAATCCCAAGACTTCTTGGATTCAGTCTTCACACACTTTTAAGCATGACTTTATTTGGTACTGAATAGAGCTCAGTCTGTATAAGGTATCACTTCAAAAGTATGTGAATACCATCATTATTTTCAGCTTTCACTGTGGAGAATAAAAAAACAACTCTCGTCTTGAAAGTTCTGAACCATCTGGTCACTAACAACAATGTGGATACCAGTGGCGCCCTGTCTGTAAACCTGGTTAATTTGGTGGAAAGGAGTATTAAACACCGAGGCAAGTTTTTGAGCAACTTCTGAGGCAACCATTTCTTCCAAGTAGATTGCGTGATAAATGCAGGGTGTCCCACTGCCATTCTCGCCTCCACTGCTTGCAGCTTGAGGCTGCCCTTGCAGCACAATGCTATTCGGCTGCTCCTGGCAGACATAGATGGTTAAGCGAGGCCTAACTGACCTTGACTTCAGGGAATTATAGAGCCGAATTCCATCGGCTGCACCACAAATCTGAACTAAATCCTCCTTTTGTCAGCCTTAGTAAGTCAGCATCTGAAAAGTTAGAGAACAGTCTTGTGTAGGAAGAGAACCTGTTTTTGAGCAGCCACTGCTGTGTTTTCTGGGTTGTAGCTGAAGGCTGAATTTGTTCCCCAGACACCTGTGCAACTCCATCTGCCTGGTGATTTGGGGATGAAGAATTGCTGTCTGGGACACTGCACATGCTCTGCTGTGAGGAGGTGAAAGTGGGCGCTGGGGAAGGGCTGTTATTCACATAGGCTGTGGGGGTGTCAGGCCACGGAGAGCACTCTGTGAGGATGGTGGTGTCATAAGATGGCTGATACTTTTCTTTTCCATGAGCTGTTCTTTTCTCCATCTTTTCTCGGTCAGTTTTTTGTTTCCTATCCGCCCCTTTAGGCTTAAAGACTTTGATTTGGCAGCTAGCTGAGTGAAGATGATCTGTGTATTCTCCATTTTCAATCTGCTTAAAGGTGTCAACCTGGATCCTAAAAGGCACTCCCTTTTCACCTCCATGCTTCCGTGGAGTGCATTCTGTGCTGATGCAGTGTACCTGAATGAAGGCAGATGTGCACTTTGCAGGGTCCCAAAGAAATTCAACTGCATTTAACTGGCTTGGATTTGTCCTTGTGTCAATTATTCCCACAGACATTGGAATATTTAAATCGAGAAGTCTGTCTCCTGGGCGATTCCACTTCCAGCCTTCAAGCTGCTGATGTTCTGTATACTGTAGCCGTCTGTCCTGGAACACCACCCTTATGAGGCTCTTTACCAACTTTCCACTGATCTCAGGTATATCTCCCATTTTGCGATTATCCAGCATCCGAATTTAATTAGACTGATCTTGGTTCAAGTAAGTGAGTGTCTCATCATGCAGTTTCACACTGGTGAAGTCGCAGCACATATCACATACTGAAATGGGGGGTGCTTGGCCTCACCATCCAAGGAAAGGCTGGAATCTTCTTGCTTGAAAATGAGCAATGCCAACACATCACTCATGGTGTAGGCGTCGGCGCCCAGCTCCTGCCCGATGCCGGACAGGCTGGAGTTGAAGTCGTGCACTAGCCCGGACTCGATCACCTCGTTCATCTTAAGCACCCAGGCCATCTTCTGGCCTCGCCACCGCCCCGCGCAGTGCGGCCTCCTGGTCCGGGACGAAGGCACCCCAGCTCCGCGGGCTCGTCTTGAGGGAGGTGAAGCCGCCGGGACGCGGCCGGGATGAGAGCGGCCGAGGCCCAGCTGTCAGGGCACAGGGCGCCGGCCAGCAGCTGCAGCCGGAGCGACCGGGCGCGGGCTGCGCCGCCCTCCCGCGGCCGCCGGCCCCGCGCCTTATGCTGCGGTCCCACCCCACTCCCCGACGCCGCTCCCGCGGCCGCCGCCAGCCCGGCCCCACAGCCCCAGCTCTCATCCTCCCGGCATGCCCGTCACCTACACCCGGGCCGCGCTCCCTCCACCCCACCGGCCCTCTGCCCACCCGCCCAGATACAGCGCCCCTTCGCCCTGCCAACCCCGCCGCAGACGCTCTGCCGGCCTGGAAACATGACATTTTAAAATAAACATTTTGACTCATTTTTCTGTATGGAAAATAACTTGGGACCCTAGAACTATCAAAACAGACTTTAAAATATGATAAAATATTCATAAGCAGCATTATGTTATTTCTAAAATTTTTATATTATTTTTATGTTTTATCCAATCTTTGGCAATCTAATGCATCTTTAAATTGAATTCTGATTACTATAACCTCTGCCTTCACTACTTCCCACCCCTATGAGTAAGTACCTTTCCCACATTAATGACTTTGTTTTTTATTTTTTGTTTGTTTGTTTGTTTTTGGAAACCCACAAGTTTAATCAAGATCATCTGTTTGATCATGGATTTCCATTTATAAGCATTGAGAAATAAAGAATGAGGTGGTTTTCCAGGTTAATGACTATTGAATTCAATGTTTTAGTTTAAATAGATAAAGGTCAAAAGCAGGAAGAAAGATAGGATAAAATTACAGCAAAGTGGTGCTACTAAAGGTATATACAGTTCCGGAAGCAGCAGTGTCACAGTATTAATGCCAGTCAACATTATTTACAGATTATCAGTGTCTTATTCATAGTTACATTCACTTTTTTGACATTAAAATAGCCTTATTATCCTTTCAATAAAACCACATAATATTTATTGAATTACATTTCAGTTTTTTTTTTCTTTCAACAATGCTAAGCCTCTCCAGAGACCTGCGGTCCATTAGATGAAAACACCAGGAAAGACTTGTAAAGCATTAAAATTTCTACTGTGGATCATGGTGTTCTTTTAGTCTTTTGTTTAAAAGTAATCATAAAATTTCCTTGTCCCTGCTAAAGAAAACATTGGATTCCAGAGAAAGTTCTGAAGATCACTGGCAGCTGAAGTTGATCTGGGTTCAATAAATGTTGTTATTGCTGACTGGGTGAAGAAGAAAAGTGGATTTTCCTAGGTTGGTCTCAGCCTTGCGGCAGTGGTATTCTAGTCTGTAATTCAACCTGGCATTTTTTACTTGGGGAATGAAGACAGGAAGCACGGGATAATGAACACCTGAAATTGGTGCATAATACTAGGAAAATATTGAGTGTCCAAGATTGTAAAGGGCTATGGTCCAACATCAAAAGAACTTGCTGGCATTTTTTTCTTAATTTGAGTATCCAAGGACTTAAATAGGCTTTCAATATGTATTAAGTTGTGTTTTTTTCTAATGTATGCAGTAATAATGAGAAAGTAATATAGTGTTGCTATATTTCTATAAAAGGTAGTGGTACCATCTTTGAGACATTTAAAAATATCTGTATGATTTAAAAATGCAACCCACCAGTTTAAAAAGGCTTTTAATGAACCTAGATGAGTTAGATCATTGTCCAATTCTTAGATCATGTCTACATAGCTAAAATAAATTTCTGATAAATTAAGCCATCTTAATCTATACTATTATTCAATTTATACTAATAAATAAGATTTTTAAAAATCCTGTTTTACTTCCATTCATTCCTCAATTTTCTTTCTTTCTTATAAAATATTTACTTTGCATTTATTTCCTTTCTCTTAAGAGGTGATATAAGTTGTAATATGTCCTTCAACCAACCATAAGGAAGCTATAAAAAGTAACAGATGATTAGATCATGAGCAACATTTCCAAAAGGAAAAACATGAGCAGTGTATTCCTTGCAGAAAACAAAAGAAAAAATTAAACAAATGTAAAACACAGATTCACATCCAGTTCCACACTTCTAAAAGGATAAGGAAACAAATAAAAGTATGTCATTAAAGTTTTCCAATAAGATTCCAGGATCACCTGAAGGGAACAAATTTTCTTTGCCAATATAAATATTCAAATTTTAAAATAACTATCTTAAACTTTTATTATGTTTAGGATTTATTTTATGGTATCTGTAGTTACACTAATATTTATACATTTCTATTGCCCTGAATATTCCAACACAGCCGAAGCACAATAAAATACCTTAAAACCAAATTTACGAAGATGATAGAGGTCCTTAAAGAGGAAATAAATAAATCCAATAATGAAATCAAGGAAAAGACAGACAAAAATTTGAAAGAAATAAATAAATTCCTTATAGAAAGTCAAGAAAAAACACAGTTGAAGAAAAGGAATCAAACTGTTCAAGACCTGAAATGGAAATAGAAGCAATAAAGAAAACACAAATTGAGGGAATTTTAGAAATAAAAATCTAGGTAAGTGAATAGGAACTACAGAGGCAAGCTTCACCAACAGAATAGAAGAGGTGGACAAAAGAATCTCAGGCATTAAGATATAATAGAAGAAATAGATACATTGGTGAAGAAAATGTTAAATCTAAAAAATTCCTGACACAAAACAACCAGGAAATTTGAGACACAATGAGAAGATCAAACCTAAGAATATTAGGAATAGAAGAAGGAAAATCCTATCTCAAAGGCCTAGAAAATACTTTCAACAAAATCATAGTACAAAATTTTCCTAACCTAAAGAAAGAGATGGCTATAAAGGTACAAGAAGCATACAGAACACATAATAGATTAGACCAGAAAAGAAAGTTCCTTCACCACATAATAATCAAAAGACTCACCATACAAAACAAAGAAAGAATATTCAAAGCTGCAAGGGAAAAAGAGCAAGTAACATATGAAGGTAGATCTATTAGAATTATACGCAATTTCTCAATGAACACTCTAAAAGTCAGAAGGGCCTGGACCAATGTCCTGAAGACTGTGAGAGGACAGATGTCAGCACAAGTTTCTTTCAGCAAAACTTTCAAACACCATAAATGGAGAAAACAAGATATTCCATGATAAAAGCAAATATAAACAAAATCTATCAACAAATCCAGCCCCACATGAGGGAGTAGAAAGAAAACTCTATTGTAAGGGGGTTAAATACACCCATGAAAACACAGGAAACAATATCACA
>LZPO01008170.1:21495-35493 GCA_001675575.1 Neotoma lepida | reverse complement strand
AAATATTTTATCTATCCTATATTTGTGAGTCTAAAGTTTCATATATAATTTATATTTTATTGCAACTAAGGAAAACTATGATTATAACTATCTAGTCTTCAAGTACATCAAAGACCTCAGAAGGATATAATACTACCTAAGTAAACAGGAAGAGCATTGTAAGCAACTTCCAAAAATCTAGAATGACAGAGACATATGGCTATCTGGACAGTCACCCAAAGTTTTTCTGTAATGTTGGGGCATCCATTCTTCAGCCTGCAGGCCTAGAGTCTCTCAGTCACTTCTCTCTGTGTCCTGTAGAATGTCTGACAGTTTCCTCTGTGAAGCAGGAACCCAAAGGACCATCTTGTCTTGCAAAGTTCAGTGGTCACCTTCCTATGGGTCCTGCATGTCCAGTTTACATAACATTTTTTCAAGCAGTCCAGGTAAGAACAGTTTTTTGTCCAAATGGCTATTTTTGCCAAGAAGATAAACTCCATATGGAGTATCTTCAAGCCTCATCTTTCTCTTTGAAGTAAATCGGTGCTGCCAGGAACAGATGTGTCTCACTGTCCAGAAAGTTTTTAAAANATTTTAAATGCCATATTCTGTAGGTCTTTGAAGTATTTGAACATTACCTACCTAACTGAAGTATATCTATGTATACCTAGAAAACCTAACTAACATGACTACAAGTTTGACTATCAAAGAAGACTAATTAGTATTCTGTACTTCTTAATTATCCATTACAATTTAAATGAGTTAAACAAACATAATACCTTAAACAAGAGTAGAAGCATATATATATATGTATATGTATATATATATGTGTATGTATAACAAAATCAACTTTAGACTTGTATCAACAAAGTAAAATCTATATCAATGTAAAACATTTTAAACAAGTTGCTTTTTAAAAGTAGGTTCAACAATCCATCCTTTTATCCCATCATATCTATATCCTATATTTCCATGTCATATCCCCTTTTCTTCTTTTAGAAAGAGATTGACTATGACCAATAACAATTTGTAACCAACAATCTAAACAAAGACAAGCATCACTAATCCATTATTTGGGAATGTGGGTGTAGTTTTCTAGGCTACTTCCTGCTGATGGGGGAGGCACTGTATTCTTATGGGGGTCTTGACAAAATTCGAGACAATGGTCAAATCCTGGGAAGACCGGCTATAACCTTTGTTGATAGGTGCCATCTGTTAAGGTTCAGGAGGTCTGGCTTGATTAAATCTGATTCATCTTAACCTGGAACAAATCCATAGCCTCTTGCTTTCTGTGGAAACAAAAGCAGAGCTTCCTTTCCAAAGTAAAGTATCCTTAGATAAAAATTTTGAAATCAAGATACCTTTAAAATGTACATATTGACTTAACTCAGTAGCTTTTACAATCAAATGTCTCTCTGCAGTTAAAAATCCCAAAGACAACACAATCCAGATTTTCTGTGTAATATCCATTGTTACGTGGCTTATTATATTATTTTTATTATCTCTTTAAAGATTTTATCTTTTAAAACTATTTTTATATAACTGTATATATTCCTTTCTCTCTCTCTCTTTGAAGCCTACATACATTTTTGTACACAATGTAAACCATTTAGTCTTACGACATTTGAATCTGTGTTATTGTGACTCTATTGCTTTAAACTGCAGTGAGTCGGACAGAAGCAGCAGCCTTGGCTGTGACTCCACCCACTTCAGCTTTTCAATATGGCTATGGGACCAAGGAGAGTCACGCTTACCCACCAACTCTGGGGTTCATGCTGCCATCAGGATAGCGTGCAGCTGGCTCATAAACTGTTTTGTCTGTATGAGTGAAAGTTAAATCCATCATGCAGTGCGCTGTGCAGCTTACAGATGCCACACCACTGTGTACTGCATCAGGAATCTGCCATGCTGTTTTGCTCAAGCCNGCATGCCTCAAACCCACCATAGTGTAGCTCAAATCCGCATGCCACAGCATCTCTGTACCCTGGTGTCTCTGTATCTCAGCCCACATGAGACATGAAGTAGAAAGCTGTTCTTAGCTCAATTTTAGAACTTGTTTTTAAGTTCTTTGAAGTTTTAGGAGGAAAGTCTTGCCACCACGTATGGGCGCCATTTGTAAGAAAAAGTTTTTCTGTGTCCCGCTGGGCTCCTGCGGCTGCTCAGACCCAAGTAAACACACAGAGGCTTATATCATTTACAAACTTATGGCCTAATGGCTCAGGCTTCCCATTAGCTGGCTCTTATATCTTAAATTAACCCATTTCTATAAATCTATGTTGCCACGTGTTCCGTGGCTTTACCTGTGTGCCGTTATATGCTGTTCTCTAGATGGCAAAATGGCGTCTAATGCTTAGATTCTTAATATCTATGCCCCACATGCAAGGGCACATGCGTTTATAAAAGAAACATTACTAAAGCTTAACTCACATACTGACTTTCATACACTGATAGTGGGAGATGGAGACTTCAATATCCCACTCTCACCAGTGGACAGGCCATTCAGCCAAAAACTAAAAAAGAAATATAGTAGCTAACAGACTTATAAGCCAAATGAACTTAACAGATATCTACAGAATATTCCATCCAAACACAAAAGAATATACCTTCTTCTTAGTACCTCATGGAACTTTCTCCAAAATTTACCACATACTTGGTCACAAAGCAAGTCTCAACAGATACAATGAAATTGAAATATCCACCCCCCTGCATCCTATCAGACCACCAAGGATTACAGTTGGATTCCAACAACAACAGAAACAACACAAAGTATACAAACTGACCTACTCTCTACTGAATAAAAACTGGGTCAAGACAGAAATAATGAAAGAAATCAAAGACTTTCTAGAATTTAATGAAAATGAATACAAAACATATCCAAACTCACAGGACACAATGAAAGTTGTGCTAAAAGGAAAGTTCATAGCACTAAGTGCCCACATAAAAAAAATTGGAGAGATCTCATACTACCAACTTAACAGCACACCTGAAATCTCTAGAATGAAAGAAGTAAGCACACCTCATCCAGAGTAAATGGCAGGAAATAATCAAACTGAGGGCTGAAATCAATAAAATAGAAACAAAGAGAACATGACAAAGAATCAAGGAAACAACGAGTTCATTCTTTGAGAAAATCAACAAGATAGACAAACCCTTATCCAAAGTAACTAAAAGACACAGAGAGAACATCCAAATTACCACAGGTAGAAAGGAAAAGGGGGACATAACAGCAGACACCTAAGAAATCCAAAGAATCATTAGGTCATACTTTAAAAACCTGTATCCAACAAAATTGCAATTTTTTTTTAAAAAATGGACAATTTTCTTGATAGATACCACTTGCCAAAGTTAAATCAAGATCACAGAAACAATTTAAATAGACCTATAACCTCTAAGGAAATAGAAGCAGTCATAAAAAGTCTCCCAACCAAAACAAAGCCAGGGCTAGACCCTTTTAGTACAAAATTCTACCAGACTTTCAAAGAAGAACTTATGAACATAGATTAAAAAATACTCAATAAAATACTTGCAAATGGAATCCAAGAACACATCAACAAGATAATCCACCATGACCAAGTAGGCATCATCCTAGAGATGCAGGGATGGTTCAATATACAAAATTCTGCCAATGTAATACTGAAATATATAATATATATGAAATATATAAATCTATAAATCATATGATCAATATCATTAGATGACAAAAAAAAGCCTGTGACAAAATCCAACCTCCCTTCATGAAAAAAGTCCTAAAGTGATTATGTATACTAGGGACATGCCTAAACATAATAAGGGTAATTTACAGCAAACCTATAACCAACATCAAATTAAATGGAGAGAAACTCAAAGCAATTCAACTAAAATAAGGAACAAGACAAGGTTGTTCACTCTCTCCATGCCTATTCAATATAGTACTTGAAGTTCTAGGTAGAGCAACAAAACAACTAAAGGATATCAAGAGGATATAAATTGTAAAGGAAGAAGTCAAAGTATTGTGATAGTATACATAAGCAACCCCAAAAATTTTATGAAGGAAAACATCTTCAGTGAAGTGGCTGGATACAAGATTAACTCAGCAAAATCAGTAGCCCTCCTATATGCAAATGACAAATGAACTGAGAAGGAAATCATGGATAAAATATCATTCACAATGGCCTCAAAAATATGAAGTGTCTTAGGGTACCTCTAACAAGGCAAGTGAAAGACAAAGCATGATGACAAAAACTTTGAGGTTTTGAAGAATGCAATGGAAGAAGATAGATATCAAAACATGGGAAGATGCTCATGGATGTGTAGGATTCACATAGTAAAAATGGAAATCTTACCAAAAGTAACCTACAGTAATAAATGCAATATCCATCAAAATTCCAACATAATTTTTACAAACCTTGAAAGTACAATACTCAACTTCATATGGAAAAACAAAACAAAACAAAAAACCCCAGCATAACTAAAACAATCCAGAACAGTAATAGAACTTCTGGAGGTATCACCATCCCTGATTTCAAGCTGTACTGCAAAGCTATAGTAATAAAAACCCTATGGCATTGGTATAAAAACAGACATGTTGATCAATGATAATGAATTGAAGACCCAGATATATATCCACACACCTATGGAAACCTGATTTTGATAAAGAAGCCAGAAATTCATAATGAGAAAAAGAAAGCATCTTCAACAAATGGTACTGATCTAACTGGATGTCTACAAGTAGAAAAACGCAAATAGGTCCATATCTATTGCCCTGCACAAACTCAACTCCAAGTGGATCAAGACCTTAACATAAATCCAGATACAGTGGACCTTATAGAAGAGAAAGTGGAAAAAGAGTCTTGAATAAATTGGCACAGGAGAAGATTTCCTGAATAGAACACTGATAGCACATGCACTATGATTACGAATTAATAAGTGGGACCTCATGAAACTGAAGAGCTTCTGTAAGGCAAAGGATATCATCAATAGGATAAAACAGCAGCCTACAGAATGCAAAAATATTTTCACCAACTCCACATCCAATAGAGCGCTAATATCCAAAACATATTAAGAACTCAATAGTCACCAACAAACCAAACAATATAATTAAAAAGTGGGGTACAGATCTAAATAAAGAATTCTGGAAGGGGAAATAAAATAGATTTTATGGGTAAACTGTGGGCAGGTGAGTATGGAGATAGGAAGAATCAGTTGTAGGGGAGACCGATGGAGATTATAGGGAGAGATGACTGGAAATGGAGGGCATTTTGGGGGTGATGTGCAAAACCTAGTGCAGTGGAAACTCCCTTGAATCTATGAGGGTGACCCTAGAAATTACTCCTAATAATGGAGCATACAGAGCCTGAACCATCCATCTTCTGTAACCAAGCAAAGATGCCATTGGTGGGACTGAAACACAAACCCAGGCACAAAACCTTCGATTTACAATCTGCCCTGCCTGTAAGATGTGCTGGGCAATGAATGGTAGTGCAGAACTTGTGGGAGTGGCCAACCAATGACTGATCTAATTTGAATCCCATGCTAGGAGAGGTAGCCCATGCCTGACACTACCTGGATGACTAGCAACTGGAAGCTGAATAACCCAGAGACCTAGGGTAGAACCAAACCCAACTGGTGAAAAAAAAAACAATGAAATTATTCCCAACGATGTTCTGCTATATAGATCATAGATTGATGCCTAGTCCAGTCATCATCATAGAGACTCTCTCCCGTAGTTAATGGGGGCAGATGCAGAGACCCATAGCCAAACATTAGGAGGAGAGAGAGCCCAGGTTGGAGGGCTCCATCCAGTCCCTCTCCCTGGAGCTCAGGGAACCAACTGGAAGAGGGGGAGGAGGAATTTTAGGAGCCAGAGGGGTTGAGGACACAGGAGAACACGGCCGCCAGAATCAACTAAGCAGGGCTCATGGGGGCTCAGATACTGAAGCAGCAACCACAGATCCTGCATGTACTAGGTCCTCTGTGTATATGTTACATTTGTGTTGCTTAGTGTTTTGGGGTCATTCCTGACAATGGGAGTGGGGGTGTCTCTGACTCTTTTCTCTGTCCTGGTACCCATTTCTTCCTACTGGGTTGCCCTGTCCCGGCTTGATTTGAGGGTTTGTGGCTAGTCTTATTGTATCTTATGCTATGTTCTGTTGATGTCCCAGGGATGCCTGCTTTTTTCTTGGGGGGGAATGGAGGGAATGGATCTGGGGAGAAGGGAGATTGGGGGCCCTGGGATGCGAGGAGGGAGGGGAAGCTGCAGTTGGGATGTATTGTATGAGAGAAGAATAAATAAAACTTTTTAAAAATAAAGAAAAGAAGATAGCTCCATGAGATGAGTAGAGAGGTTGAAAGCAATACTGGTAGTCAGATACAGCTGATGAGAGTCTTAAACTCCTAGTTCAACCTTCCCCAAGCACTCAAGTATATAGATCCTTGCACTAAACCTCTTTTTGTTCTAAATCCATTTAAGAAGTATCTTTATCTATGGGCATAGGGACAAATGCTGTAATCCAAAAACTAGTGAGGATGAGACAGAAAGATCCTGAGCTTGAGGCTACACTACATAATGAGATCTTGTCTCCGTAACAGTAACAAAAGTATTTTCATTCTTACAGTGTTAAGAATTCTATCTGGTTGCCTGGAGAGATGGCTCAGCAGTTAAGAGCCGTGGCTGCTCTTCCAGAGGACCTGGGTTCAATTTTCAACATCCACATGGCAGCTTACAACCATCTATAACTCCAGTTCCAGAGTATTTGGCACCCTCACACAGACATACATGCAAAACATAAATTAACATAAAAATAAGTAAATCTTTAAAAAAGAACTCTACCTGAATGAGTATAGTTGAGATGATTTTAGTGAAGCTTATAGATTTCTGTTCTTAGAAATAAAGAAAATGGCATCATTTTGTTACTTTATAACTAAAACAAACTTGGGTGTTATTGTGCTCAAAATAATGTGGGCACTAGATATGAAGATATTGATGGGGCACCATAATGACTTATAGATTCTCTAAACTCAGAACTTTTCTCTTGAGATCACATATTTTGTGGTTTTACTCCTAGTTTGTCATTCCATCACATATAACTATAAGTATAAATGATTTGGATACTTTTTTTCTCTCAGCAATGATTTAGCCATATCCTTTTTTGAAAAAAAAACTTTATTGACTCTGTATCCTATCTATGTATCTGATGGTTGTAAGAATTCGCTAACAATAGTAACTGTTCTCTTTTGATTTCTGACCATACTCTATTATTTTATTCAAATAGGGACAATTTAAAGAATGTCCAGGATCTGCATTTGAGCATATATATACATATATGCATATATAGCATATATATATATATTCCTGATTTTGTCCTTTGGGAATATTGACTATCAAATTGCATCTAAAATTGCATCATCTTCAGGTAGTTTGTGATTGAGGCACATGTGGAAGGAAGTTGTTTCCTTAGCATAGTGAGGAGAAATCACAGAATAGACATAGACAACACCAAAACCAAGAAAGATATTTAACTTCAAATGGAAAATTTTAGTAAGGAACAAAATCAATTTTTTTCTATATTTTATGTGCATTAGTGTTTTGCCTGCATGTATGTCTATATGAGGGTGTGGGATCCTGTAGCAGGCTTTCTTGGACTGTCGGCCCCCAAATCACGACACAGAGACTTATTATTAGCTATGAATAACCAGTCTTAGTTTAGGCTTGTTTCTGACTAGTTTTTTTTTTAAACTTAAATTAACCTGTTTCTCTTCATCTACGTTTTCCCTTGGGGCTTTTTACTTTTCTTTCATTCCATATGTCCTACTTCCCTGCTTCCTCTGTGTCTGGCTGGCTGGTGGTTGCCTGACTACCTGTTCCCTGATATCTCCCTGTCTTTTTCCCTTGTTCTCTCCTATTGAGCCTAGATTCCTCCTCCTACTTATTATCTCTGCCTGCCAGCCCTGCCTATCTCTCCTTTGCCTAGGTATCAGATGTTCAGCTTTTTGTTAGACCAATCAGGTGCCTGAGGCAGGCAAGGTAAAACAGCAACACATCTTTACATAATTAAACAAATGCAGCATCAACAACTGTACCACATTTTTACATAGTTAAAGTAACATTCTGCAACATAAACAAATGTAACACATCTTTACATAGTTAAAGTAGTATTCCACAACAGGATCCCCTGGAACTGGAGTTACAGACATTTGTGAGCTGCCATGTGGGTTCTTGAAATTGAACCTTGGTCCTCTAGAAGAGCAGCTCTTAATCACTTAGCCATCTCTCCAGCCCCAACAAAATTTAATTTATCATACCAAGCATTCATTTCATACAATTATATTTTAAAGTGTGTGAAGGAAAGGTTAGATACTCTCTTAATTCAAATATTAAACCATTACTTTGAACACAAAATGTGATCACAAAGGTATTTATCTAGATTAGAGGGCATTCTTTCTCAGTCTTCAATCCACCCCAACTGAGCTTTCTAATCTCTCCTTCCCATCTACATTCTTTGAACCAGAATCTAAATATTACATTTTTTGTGGTTTAATTTTTCTGAGATAATGAAATTTATCTAGTCCTTACCCACCAATGTTTACTGATGTGGAAAATACAACCTCACATATTTTATGTCATTTGCCACCAACTAATTTGGTGGCATCAAAATTTGGCTACATTTTGCTAAATACAGGCAACTTAACTGCCTCCTTCTCTCTCCTCTCTATCTCCCCAAGGCACCTAGAATTAGGTGAGTATTCAGAGATGACTAATGGCTTATTTATGGGTCTCTGTCCCAGTCATCATATTTGAGGTGAGGGTTCAGAGATGATCCACATCCTGTTTACTAGTCTCTCTCCTAGACATTTTCTTCGAGGCAACTGTTCAGACTGTTTACTGGCCTCTATCCTAGCAATCTTTTTTGAAGGAAAAATTACTTAGTCCGTTAAGATCTATTATAGCTCAGCCAAGATTTAGAATTAAAGTATACTCTCCCTTCAAATCATTGATTCTGTAATTTAAAGCCTTGATTTTAAAAGAACACCTTGTATTGTTGGAACAACCATGCAGCAAATCACAAAATCTTCTGCTCTTTGTTCTTAGTTTTGTCTTCCTGGGATATAGAGTAATAACATAAAGAAACATGGAAACATATCACATGATTTATAAATCAAAGTACTATCAGAGAAATTTACCTGCCTTGTTTTCAGTTAAAATCTCAAATACTCATTTTAACATACTTGAGGTGCCTATTATTCAGTCTGAAGTCAAAGAATCTACATTGATATTTCTGCTTCACTTTAACTATTACTTCATTTAAAATGGAAACTTAACAAAATGAATCCATTTCATTGGTAAGTAGGAACAATTACATATATTATATATATAAATTATATTTATTTTTTAATTTAATTTATCATATATATGTCATGGAGAAGAGGCCTAATTAGTTACTTTTTCTACTTATTTCTCTCATAGATTATTTACACTTGTATGTTTGCTTCCCCTCTCTCTGGGTCTTTCTGTAGTAACCAGATTGAATAGCATTTTTCCTTCTATTATTAGCATCATATTTTACTATATGACTTACTTAAGCAAATAGAATTAACAGAAAAAATAGGTAAGAGCTGAACATTATTTTTATGAGCTTTGTGGACAGTCTGAGTTTTATAATCTATCTTTTGTGTCCATTTTCTCTGCCACATGATTACTAAGTTTGAGATAAGAACCACTGTTTCAAATTTACTACAATAAAGAGGAAATGGAACATAAACACACATGATTCATGAAGGTGTTTGAAAATATATCCTTCTTTTAGAAGCTCTACATATTTGGGGCATTAGGCAGAAAAGCCTAACACAGTCCTTACTTTCAAACTTTACTTTCTCTTGAATACACTTTGCCTTGACTGCACTCATATCTGATATCTGAAGTAAGTTGAACTAGTTGATATACCTTCCATCTCTTGGGGCACCACCTGTTTTATTTTCCTGAATACTACATAACAGTATATGAAATAACATCGGAAGAATAGTTTCTGGGAAATTAAATTTAGGGTAAGCCTTAGATTTAATAGTAATTGAACAACAGCAATAAGCAGTAATCAATTTAAAACATGTTACATATAGAAGAAAATTCTTGTTAAACAAAGTAAAAACAACAAAAAAAGGGTGTTTAGAATTTTGTGGTTGTGAGCAAACTGACTCCATCTGTAATAAAATTCCATCGTTGTAAAAATTGGACTCTTAAGCTTTTCTCATATTTCAAGAAATATCATCCTTCACAGAAGATTTTCCAAATTTTAGTCCATTAAAAAGGTTAATATTTTCAGGAAATATGCTTCGTAGAAAATACTTACCAGAGAAATAATGAAGGTAAATTTTTTGTGATTTATGTGTAGAGGGTTTATATTTTACAATAAAATATTACATGTATTTCTTTTCTTTTTGAGATTGTGATAAAAATACATCAATTCCCCTTTCTCTTTCATCTCTCCAAACTCACACATTTACTCCTACTTTCTCTTTCAAATTCATGACCTCTTTTTTCATTAATTCTTGTTATATGCATCTATTTATACATCTATACATCAGTGTATAGGGCACAATATATAATGTCACTTGTATGTATGTTTTCATGGCTGACCATTTGGTATTGGACAACCAATTTGTGGGCTTTTCCCTAAGGAAGACTATTTCTCCCACTCTTGTCATTTTCTTAGTTTTTAAAGTCTATAACACTTTGTGCTTCCTTACTCTTTTTCTAAAGATCCTCTTCCTACCATGTGGTTAACCTCTATTCCAGCTTTTCTGGAAGGGAATGGGGAAGGTAAGTCGGAAAAAATAATGGATCTCTAATTATGGAATAGGGAAAGAATAAATATAGAAGAAGGGAGGAGGATAAACAGAAGCTAATGATCTTGCAGGAGACTAGAGGTGGCTTTACCAGGTATAAAGGGATCTGCTCTATTGTCTGTCCAGAGACACCTGAGGGAAAAAATTGAGAAGCTTGAAAGAGATGTGATGGTCTTAAGGGAGAACAGAAGCAGGAAACATACAATTCAAATGCAATATCATGTTCCTGTACTCTTAGACCACACCAGAGCCTTCTGAGAATGTTAGAAATGTTTATGACAAAGTTAGGCCTAAATCTTAAGCTGTTCCTTACTGCTGTAATGCCACGAAGGATATAAAAGTATACTCTTTAAGAATAGTCTACTCAGCAATAATTTTGAATAATGTATGTATATAAGATCTTGTTGTATATCAGGTTCTTAGTGTTGGGGATCACTTCCAGTAATAAAGAAAAATATATGGGCAATTTGTGTGCATTGCAAATAACATGTTACTTCTGTTAGGTCTCAAACCTGGGACAAATGGCTAACTGGGGTGCCAATTTATCATATCAAAGAGGACCTGGCCACCAGTTTCTCTCAGCATCCCTCAGTCTCTACCTGTTAGGGGGCCTTCTGGCTAGCATATCCCGCCCCCTACCCTATATTTCTACAGCCCAAGGGGGGTTGGCCTGCCCTTCTCCCAGATGCCCTTCCTTATATAATCCAGCCATTTTTGTTACTGAGACTTTTGGTCTACCCTTTACCCTTCTGGTTTCTTGGTCTCCTGATCTCCTGGCTCTCCCTTCTCCCCTCCTCCTCTTTTCATATTGACCCAGCTTAGTATGGCTATATTCACTCTGGACTCTCCCAGATACCTCTGCCTCTTACTATGCTCTCCCTTTTTTCTACAATAAACTTTCTCCTCCACTATACCTAGAAAGTCATATTCTTTCTTTTTTATTTCTTTTTTTCCTCAGTCAATAACTTTGTTTTGACTTGATCCAAAGAAACACCAATGACTATCAAGTATTACCATGTGCTTTTGAAGGCATAAGTCCAAGATGAACTGCAGTAACTTAAAAGAATTTAAATATAATTCTGAGTAGTTTGGTTTGAAGATAATAAGTAGACTAGATCATAAGAGTTTCTGGTTTTCAGAAATTTGCAAAATGAGGAAATCTTGTTATTTTAATTTTTAGTAACAAGTGTATAGAGGAAATGATTAAAATTGACCCATTTCAGTTTGCTTTTGTTATTTTTTTATAAAAGTCAATGTATGTAAAAATTATATATATATATATATATATAATATATATCACCTGGTAATCTGTAATAAAATAAATAACCAATAAACTGTACAAAATTGACTATGTGGTGCTAGAAGCACTCCTTTTCTGAATATTGCAACTGTTCTTTCCTATAACCTTTCCAATAAAGCAGATTCACATTTTTGGCAAGTTCGATGAATTTTAATACAGAGTTCTTTGGCTCCCTATGTCTGGTGTGTGTGGCAATTAATGCCTTTAGAATTGCTCTCTTAGAAGCGAATTTTAGTCTCCATTCCTTTTTTTTTCTTTTGGAAATCATAAAAATGAGCTTCATTTGTCCTGGGGATGCTTCATTGTTTACAGATGAAACCATAAACTTAGTTGATGTCTATTTTTTGAACTGTGCAACAATTTATTACACATGAATCATGTAATATATGAATAATTGAATATTAGAGTACATTTGCAATATGGAATCTGGACATCAGTGTACGTTTTTACCATTAGTATAATCTTTTTCTTTTTTATTTTGTGGCAGAAGAGAAAACATACAAAAGCAATTTACATTGTCTTTTCCATGTGTGTGCTTCTATCATACTGTGAGGAGCTGATATATATTAGAGATTTCTAGCAGACTCTTTTTTACACTAACTTCTGAACTTTGTGTGGAAGACAAAATAAAATCAAGACACACCCTTCTTGTCAAATTTGCTTTTTTAAATGCTTTCTGGAACTTTGCTAAGAAAATTGGATCATGGGAGAAGAAAGGGTAGATAGAAAGGAATCACAGCCTCCTGTAGCAATTTGATAAGAAGTGAAAAAACATTCAAAGAATTTTCTGACTATCACAAATATTACCACATGTGAGAAAGACGTCATAGATCTGCTTATCTTATTTCCTTTTAACATTCAAGTTTCATTAGAATAACCGTGTTCTTGAACACAAAACCATAATGTCTCTATGCATAAACATTATTTTATTTAAATATTTAAATGAATAAAGTAATTTGGTTTTTAACTACTGTATGAGATTGCACATACAGTGTAAATAATAATAATTATTTAATAATTCTGTCTTACTCTTTAATCCTCTAGACTATAATGAGTTTACTCCTAATTAATTTATCTCATCTAAGCTTTGCATTTTCATTGTATGAGTTATTTTAACACTGATTCTTTTTATTGTAATTTATATTGATTGTATTTCACTAAAAACTGTTTACATTATTTATGAAAATCTATGTTAACCTTAATTTTAGTTATATCTCATTGGTACAGCCTTATGCTTAAGCATTGTATTTGGTTTTATATTAGTGTATACATAATTCATGGTACTCATGCTTATGAGTACAGCATGGCATAAACCAGGAAAGTTGTGTTGCATTTTAGATTCTTTATTTCTGAAATCTGTCCAGGATCACATTATCTAATTACCTAGGCTGTTTGAAACCAGAGTGCATCAGTACTGGTTCTCTGCCTACAATTTAAACAACAGGAATAGGATGCTCAAACAGTTTTCTATGAGACCAAACTTAAGTATTACAACAGTAATAGCTATAGTCTATGGTTAATCATATTCCTCAAATCTGATTGATGCAGAAATGTAAATAATTGTAAATCTATGCATGTAGTGGGAAAAAATGGGGGAAACCTGTTGATACATAAAGTTTTCCTTAGAAAACTATGACTTCCCTCTATGATGGATTGTGTCCTGAGAGTTGCAAGTGGAAATAAAACCTTTCCTACCCAAGTTGCTTTTGGTCATGGTGCTTTAACACAGCAATGGAAATTCTAGCTAAGACAGTGATTATTGATAAATCTGAGATTTGATCTTGGTCACTGATTTATCCCCTACCAACAGGTGCCTTGAGCAGGAAGTATTGGTCTTCATGGCATTTGGATTAGTGTGATGTGGAAGAGAAATACTCTTTTTTTTAATTAAAAAGATTTTC
>LZPO01008170.1:0-10786 GCA_001675575.1 Neotoma lepida | reverse complement strand
CCCTCGGTCATCTTAGTTTCCAGTACCCAGGATGCTTTCTCTCTTGTTGACTTATTGAGCAGGACTTAAGTCCGTTTGGATGTCTGTTGATTACTGCCAAGGTATGTGTGCCAATATTGTATCCTTAGGGTTATTGTGTCATATTGGTCATTGTTGTGATTCATAGGCTTCATACCTGGGTAGTACTACTGGTTGCTTCCCTCCTTTGGAAGCTTGCATGGTACTTTCTGATACCATGAACACTAGTCCTCAAGGAGAAGGCTTTCAGATCATATCCAGCTCCTACTCTCTCTCTCCTTTCCATGCTAGAATGTTGATTGGGTTGAACTTGTACAGGTCTTATTAATGTAAACTCTGCTGCCTCTTTTAATATAATTTTGAAATTACAGTTGATAATTTCATCAATATATTGTGAAAATATTCAACCACATTTTTCCTTCTAACTCTGTGGTGACATTTTTATGTGCACCCCAATAAAGCTTACCTGAGGATCAGAGGAAAAATCCAGCCACTATATTAAACATAGAAGTCAGGCAATGGTAGCACATGCCCTTTATCCTAGAATTGGGGAGGCAGAGATCCATCCAGATCTCTGTGAGTTCAAGGCCACATTGGGAAAAGAGACAGGCATGGTGGCACATGCCTTTAATCCCAGAACTAATCATAGAGGTCTGGAGGTCTATACAGACAGACAAGAAGTGATGTAGCTGGGTGGAGAGATGAAATGAGATGGCAGAACAGAAAGGCATATAGGCATGGGTATACAGGAAGTAGGTCTCTTTGGAGACTGAGGTGTCGGTGAGGTCAGTTTGACCGTGGTTTTTCTATTCCTCTGACCTCTCAGTTTCAACTCCAATATCTGGCTTCAGCTTTTTTTTATTAATAAGACTGTTTAGTAATTCATCTTACATAACTCCTCTGAGATCTACTACCTACCTTCGCATACCATTCAACTTAGTATCTTCTTTTCCCAAATCACCAGCCAAGTCAAATTTGTACTGACATATCCTCATGAGTATGGGGCCATCCACTGGAATGATTCAACCTACCAGGACCCATACCCTTATAGAAAATTGATTCTCCCTCCACCAGAAGCCATGAACTATCAAGAGCTCCTTAGTTAGGGGTCATGGCCCATTAGTCACCCACCTTTCTGTAGTTGGACTTTTCTTTGGGCTGCCAGCTCACAAATAATGACATGGAGACAAATTATTAATTATACAAGGTCAGCCTTAGTTTGGGTTTGTTCCTAACTAGTTCTTATAACTTAAATTAACCCATATTTTTAATCTATGCTCTTCATGAGGTTCGTTACCTCATCTGCATACTGCCCATCCTGCTTCCTCAGTGTCTGTTTGGCTACTCCACCTTTCTTCTTCCCAGAGTATTCTCTGTCCCTGGAAGTCCTGCCTAACCTCTTCTTGCCTAGCTGTTGGCCATTCAGCTCTTTGTTAAACCAAATTTGTTAAACAAATTCAGTTTGTTAAATTTAACAATTCAGCAAATTGTTAAACCAATCAGAAGGCACCTTGGAAAAGACACATTTTACAGTGTAAACAAATATTCCACAACACCTTTCCATGCTAGAATGTTGACTGGCTTATTCTTGTTAAGATCTTACTAATGAATGCAATTCTGCTGCTGTGAGTTCATAAGTATATCAGTCTTGTCATATTCATAAGACACTGCTTTCCTCTGGTCCTTCCTGTCTTCTGGCTCTTACAATCTTATTACCCACTGTTCTACAGTGGTCTCTGATCCTTAGGTGGAGGCAGTGTGTTGCGTATGTTTCAGGTGTGGATATGCAATTCACAAACACTTATTTTGTACTTTGACCAGTTGTGTGTTTCTACATTTAAATGCCATTCATTTTACAGAGAAACTTCCTTGATGAACCATGAGAGCTACACTAATCTATGGGTATAAATATACCAATTCAGAGACATAGTTTGATACTATGTCTATTTACCAAAATAGTAGGTTCATCAGTGGAGCCTGTGAATTACTCAAAATGGGTTCTTGGCCAGATTTACAGTATGAGGCATGCATTTCCTCAGTCAATATTTTCTTATTATAGGGTAGTAATAATGAATATCAGTACAAAAATGATATTTTTGGGGCCTGATCAGCAGTATCACTGGTTCCCTAATTGATATCCAAGATCTCTCTAGGTAAAGTACTAAACCATTGCCATCTGAGAGGTTAGACTAGAACTTCTTAATCATACTTTAACTTGTTATTCATCCAAGAGACATGGAACAATGGATAAGTCTTCTACATACTCTGAGGTTCACTCCTTTAAATCATATAATGTAATTGAATAATTACTGGATTCTCTAATGAGGGAATGAAGTTGGAAATATACACCAGACAATGGGAGGGACAAGAAAGTACACCACACAGTATAAATGGAAATGGCCTTTGGAGTGTGTGTGTGTGTGTGTGTGTGTGTGTGTGTGTGTGTGTGTGTGTGTTTGCAGTCATAAAAACATAACCACAGTGCTAAGTGTTAAACATTAGTTTTCCTATTACTTGACAACTACTGTCCTGTACTATGTAACACTTTTATAATTCTTACTGTATCAAATAGTCCCCACTTACTATGTTCAGTGCCTAGAATTGTTTTCCTGCCAAGCACTATAAACACTGTTGTTGCTGTGCTTCAAGCAATAGTTAAGCATTACACATATGAACTAAAGAGCATGTTAGTATTGTCTTTGTTGTGTGACAGCTACTCTGGTAGAATATTAATACTTCAGACAGGTGAGATGGCTCAGTGGTAAAGGTTCCTGGTACCAAATCTGACAACTGAGTTCAGTCTCAAAAACCTACATGATGGAAGAAAAGACATGGTAGAATGAGAGAATTGACTCCTCCATTTTTATCCTCTGACATTGACAACTGAAGTGGCCCTTTAGTCAGTACACACACACACACACACACACACACACACACACACACACACAATAAAAGGAAAAGAAAAAGAAAAATAGACCTTACACAAAAAACAAATAAATTAAAATTTAATAAAAGAAGACTACCAATGTTCCCTTGAGGAAGACATATAGCTAATGCATATTACTGTGTCATCAGTCATTCTTTGCATTAAATCACATAGACCTTCCCTTTTCTAGATGTTAACATAGTCCTACTTGCTTATTTTAACAATTTTTTCCTATGCAGTTACACACATATATACTAGTTACCACTATAATCATCGATTACCTGCCCTGCTCCACTAGAAAGATGTCTGGGCATGTCCCTTACATTCTATTTTCTGGTGAGCTCATGCCTCCTCCCCTATCCCTTCACAGGTGGCAGAGCCACATTCTGTGCTGTAGGATACTCTGACTTTGCTTGATCACACATACAGTCCTCATTTTCAAATGAGCCTGAGGCTTTTATGACCATTTATGAAGATCCAAACTTACTTTTTTTACTTTCTAATATTACCATTTTGGAAGTAAGTTGTAATGTCTGATTCTAGGGATTAAACACAGTATTTCCTACATACTAGGCTAGTGCTCTACCATGGATACTACACTGAACTCTAGGTATTTCATCATTGTCCAAGATTAATTTGGGCTTATAGTTTGAGGGTTCAGTTGAGGGATACTTGTTCCATATACTTGTGTAGAACATAATGGGGGAAGCAGAATGTGTCAGAGGCTGTTACTCCCTTCTTCTTGGATAAGGATAAACAAAGAATACAGGAAGAGCCCAAGGCAAGATGCAATGCAAAGTACACGGTTCTAATGAGCTAATTCCTCAAAAGTCCCTGTCTCCCACATAAGCAAATAACAATATGGATTCTTCAAGGGACTGATTTAGAGATTAGTTTGGAGATCTTATGACATAATCACTTTGGCAAATGCCCTCACACACCAAACCAAAGTATAACTTTTATTAATATCCTAAACTTTTCTGAACTAAATCAAATAGGCTTTTAAAATTAATGTTCATATATATGCTCATGTTTTTTTTCACATCATTTTCTCATTAAATCTCACTAAGATTTCCAACCTGGCATCAAAATTGCAAATCACATCTGTAGACTTCCATTTAGCTGGGACCACATCCACTCCTGTGCCTCTGTGTCCATAGACCTCTCTTTGGATTTTTGTTTGTTCATCAAGACTAGATCAAAATATGTAGAACAGGCTATTCTGGAATTCACTTTGTAATCCAATTTGTACTGTAATTGGGATCTTTCTGCCTTAGCTCTGAAATAATGAGAATAGAAATGTGGACTACCCTACCTGACTCTGAATACATTTCTAAGTGATTTCAGCACTCTTCCAGGTTTGTAGAACAGAATTTAGGGAAGAATGCAGGGACAAGTTAGAGAAGAGAAGAGAGCCATCACAGGAAAAGTGTTATGAGAATTACTCACAAAACTTTAGCATAAGGAATACTTTTTCTGTACCTAGTATGAGAATCAGCAGTAAATAATCTGACTAGTATGCATAGGTCCATAGGTCAGAGTGGTACTCTCAAAAGTTTAAGACATACTTGTAGAAATCAGTTTCAGATATCTTGTCAATTTGAGTTGATAATGAAATATTTACTTAGCAGAGACATAAGATAGATGGTTGAACAAGTGTGATATTAGATACTGAAACATTAACAGATACCCAGAAGATACAAGTCCATACTGGAATGGCAATACAACAGAACAGTTTTCAAAAGAGCAGAAATAAAGCTCAGATATGAAGTTTATAGATACTTTAAATGCTACCTGGGGCCTAGGGACACATAAGCTTCTGTGTTAGTCTTATAAACCCTTCAGCCAGACAGACAGAAGCCATAACAGTCATTTAACTCTCCTGGAGTGATAGATGTAATGTGAGTTTACAAGGACATGTCTCTGATGAACTGAACTGGGGGCCTTGTGGAATAGCAAGAGATAGCAAAAAACTCTGTCTCTGTACCATGTGAGGATGCAGAGATGAGACAGAAGTGCTGAGACTCTGGAGGGGATCCCTGGTTCAGGTGCTTTCTGCTGCAAATGTCTCCAAAATCCTGACTGGAATGTCCTTGCCTTTGAGATTCCTTTATTTGTTAAAGGTGATGGAATTCACTTGGCACTTATACCTCAGCCTCCCCACCCACACCATCACTACTGGACAGTGAGTCTGTCCCTGGAGGTTGAAACCTATAATAATTGCCCTTTAGCAGCCCTGCTAACAGCTCATCTGCTCTGAGTGTCTTGTATTCTCTGCTTGCATTTGATGCCTCAGATTTCAAGACAGAAAATCAAACACTTTAGAAAGAGCAGCACACTGGAGAAAATAGGAAAGAGGGCATTAAAATGGTAGAAATGGAAGGAGGAGAGAGAAGAGGTGGAGAGGTGAGTTCAACAGATAACTGCTGTTCTTTTCTCTGTAGCCCTGGTGGCATTTGCCACATCTTCAGTGGAGGCTTGCAGTACCTCTTCTGTACCTTCCAAGTGTCTTCCACATAACGTCCAAGAATCAAAGTAGTATATCCACAAGTGACCTCAGCAAGGTATAAGGACCCTACTAGCACAATTCAAAATGTGTCAGTGACAAGTGTCCAAATGCAGCTGTCACTGACCTGCTTTTTTGGTGTCTTAGTTTGGAATCAGTTACTATTATAAGACCACATCCAAGAGCTTCAAAGGAAAGAATTTATTTAACGTACATATGGAGGGTCACAGTCCACTGAGGGAAATCAAGGAAGGAATTAAGACAGGGCAAGAAAATAGAGGTAAGAACTGAAGCAGATGCTATAGAGCAGTGGTTCTTAAGTGTGGGTGATGACGACCCCTTTGGGGGTTGAATGACCCTTTCACTAGGGTCACCTAAGACCATCAGAAAATACATATATTTACATTATGATTAATAATAGTAGCAAAATTACAGTTATGAAGTAGCAATGAAGATAATTTTATGGTTGTGGGTCACCACAACATGAGGAAACTATATTAAAAGGTCACAACGTTAGGAAGATTGAGAACCACTGCTATACAGCAATGCAGCTTACTAGCTTACTATACATGGATTGATAAACCTCCTTCCTGTTTTCTTTTAAAAAAATAATAGTTTGTGAGCTCCTATGAGCTTGGTTCATTTGTCTCTGTAGATTTCCCCATCATGATCTTGACTCCCCTTGCTCATAAAATCCCTCTTCCCTCTCTTCGATTGGAGCATGGGACAGGACTAGAGCCTCTGCATACGGGAGACAGTTGTGTAGCTGGGTCTGTTTGAGGGGCCCATCGCAGTGTGATCAGATTCTATCCCTGGTGCATGAGCTGGCTTTCTGTATCCCTTTACTTATGGTCAGACACCTTGATCACCCTTGATGCAGTGGGAGGGGCTTGATCTTGCCTCAAATGAATGTCCCAGGCTTTGCTGTCCTCCCATGGTAGGACTTACCCTTTTGGAGGAGCGCATGGTGGTTGGGTGGGTGGGGAGGTGATGGGGGAGCAGGAGGAGGGATGAAAAGGATTTTAAATAAAAAATAAAATAATATAAAACAAAGCCTAACACATCAGAATAGGATAAAACAAACAAACAGAAGGAAAACAGCCAAAGAGAAGGCAAAAGAGTCTTCCATACTCAGAAATCTCATAAAAACACTAAACTGGAAGCCACTTTATATATGTAAAGCACAAGTAGGGTAAAAAGAAATTTAACACAAATAAAAAAAATAAGATACAACTAAGAAAAAAGAAAGAGTCCTTACATGACATTATGAAACAAGGAATATCCAAAGATTCTATTCAGCTCATTTTCTGTTGGCTGTCTAAAGTTGAGCAGACAGCCTACCCTTAAGAGTAGTAAGAGGGATTCCATGAGCAAGGGGCATCAAGATCATGATGCAGAAACCTACAGAGACAACCAAACCAAGCTAAGGGAACTCATGAACTTTAGACCAACAGCCATGGAGCTTCCATGGGACTGGACTAGGCCCTCTGCATAAGCAAGACAGTTGTATAGCTTGATCTGCTTAAGGGGCCCCCCCAGCAGTAGGATTGGGATTCATCATTGGTGTATGAGCTGGCTTTTTAGAGCCTACTACCTATGGTGAGACACCTTGCACAACCTTGATGCAGGGGGAAAGGCTTGGTCCTACCTCAACTGAATGTACCAGGCTCTGCTGACACCCCATGAGAGGCCTTTCTTTGTCTGAGAAGGAAATAGGGCATGGGTTGGGGGAAGACTTGGGGGGGGCATTAGGAGGGAAGAGAGGGGAATCTGTGGTTGGTATATAAAATGAATTAAAATTTTTTTAATAAAAAAAGAGTAGTAAAACCACTTAGGCTGTCTACAGACTTTCTCCTCTCTCTATTTTTTCCCAAACATAATCCCCCAGTTTTATCTGTAGCACTTCAACATAACACCAGCTGCAGCCTTCTCTCACCCTTCCCAACATCTTCATGGATCACACGCACACCATCCCCTCTTAACCCCCTATTGCCGTATCCTAGCCACCAACTCCAGCAGATACCCCATGCTAAACCATAAGGTACAATTGCCAGAAAACCAAGGAGGCTGCCTGTAGACATTCTCTTCTTTCTCTGTTCCCCCAGAAAAAATCCCCCAGTCTTATCCTGAGCACTGCAAAAGAACACTAGCCGCAGCCTCCCCCTCCCCCTGCCCACATCTCCTATAGACACCACAGAGTATGCCCTCCTAACATCTCTCCACCTACTTGTTTCTTTGTCCAAAACTCCAGCAAACACCAACTGCTAACCCAAGGGCTCCTCCCCCACAGGGTAACAAGCAGACTAAAGGCAGGCCTACACCTCTCCTACAGCTCCTGAGATCCAATACCCAAGTCTCATTCCTAGCTCTGTAGCTGGAAACCTTCTGTGATCTTTTACTTCTTTGACCCTATCAGCAAGAGATCACAATGACCTTCTTCCTCAATCTTCCTTCCAGAAACTCATCCCAATTATCCAGCCTCCAACACCAGCAGACATTACCTGTGAACACATCAGCTGAACAGGCCAGGAAAATAGGAAACATGCAGCCATCACATTCTCCAAATATCCAGAGAGGAAACAGAAACCAAGAAACAAAATACCCAACTAACAAAGACAAATCCACAAACCAGCATAAACACCTTTAATTAGCCCAAAACCAAATGCCAAGACAAAATCAACAACAACCAGGGAAATATGATTACATTAGAGCCCAACTAGCCTACCACAACAAGCCCTGAATATTCCAAAATAGTTGAAGTACAAGAAAAAGAATTTAAAACCAAGTATTTGAAGATGACAGAGGTCCTTAAAGAGGAAATGAAAAAATATTCTTAAAGAAACCCAGGAAAAGACAAACAATTGGAGGAAAGGAATACATATCTTAAGGAAAGCCAAATAAACACATACAAACAGTTTAAGGAAACAACAAAAAAGAAAAGAAACTGTTGAAGACCTGAAAAAAATGTAAATACAAGCAATAGAGAAAACACAAATTGAGGAAATTCTGGAAATGAAAAAATTTAAATTTGAACAGGAACTACAGAGGCAAGCTTCATTAAGAGAATAAAAGAGATGGAGAAGAGAATCCAGGCATTGAGGATATGATAGAAGAAATGCATATACACATTAAAGAAAATGTTAAATCTACAAAGTTCCTGATATAAAACATCAATGAAATGTGGTGCACTATGAAAAGCCCAAACCTAAGAATAATAGGAATAGAAAAAAAGAAAAAGAATCCAAACTGAAAGGCCCAGAATATGTTTTCAACAATATCATAGAAGAAAATTTTCCTAAATTAAAAGCAGAGATGCCTATAAGGTAAAAGAAACATAGAAAAAAATGACATAGATTGGATGGGAAAAGAAAGTCCCCTTGTCACATAATAATTAAAACACTGAACATACAGAACAAAGAAAAAGTATTAAACACTGCAAGGAAAACAAAATAAAGCAAACCTATTAGAATTAAGCAAGTAACAAAAAATACATTGGAATAAATTAGAAAAAAGCAAGTGAATAAATTAGAATAAAGCAAGTAAAAAATAAGTGATGGGAATGTCTTTCTAAAAATGTGTTGCTCTGATTGGTTGATAAATAAAGCTGTTTGGCCAATGGTGAGGCAGAATAAGGTTAGGCGGGACATTCGAACTAGGGGAAGAGAAGCCGAAAGCAGAGCAGGGGCAGATGCCATTCTGCCATCTAGAAAGCAGCAGCATGTAACGGCACACAGGTAAAGCCACGTGGAACACGTGGCGACATAGATTTATAAAATGGGTTAATTTAAGATGTAAGAGCTAGCTAGCGAGAAGCCTGCCAGGGCCATAGTTTAAAAATGATATAAGCCTCTGTGTGTTTACTTGGGTCTAAGCGGGCCATGGGAGCCGGGCAGGGAAACCGGACAAACTTTCGTCTACAAATAAGGGCAGACCTGTTAGAATTACACCTGACTTCATAATAGAGACCCTAAAGGGAGAAGGGCCTGAACAGGCATCCTGAAGATCCTAAGAGACCACAGATGCCAGCCAAGACTTCTATGCACAGCAAAACTTTCAATCACCATAAATGAATATGAGAAGATATTCCATGATAAAATCAAATTTAAAAAGTATCTGTCTATGAATCCTGCCCTACAGAAGGTGCTAGAAGGAAACTTCAACCAGAAAAACCAAAGGAAGGGAAACACACATACACACACCACAATCACTGCCACCACCACGACCACCACCACCACCAACAACAACAACAAGAAAAGTAACAGGAATCATCAATCATTGGTCATTGATATATCTCAATATCAATTGTCTCATTTCTCCATTAAAAAGACAGACTAACAGAATGGATGTGAGAACAGGATCTATCCTTTTGCTGTATATAAGAAACACACCTCAACACCAAGGACAAACATTAGCTCAAAGTAAAGGGTTGGAAGAAGATTGTCCAAGCAAATGGACTTAAAAAGCAAGCTGGTGTAACCATTTTAATATCTAAAAAAATTGACTTCAAACCAAAATAATCAAAAGAGATAGGGAAGAACCTTATATACTCACCAAAAGAAAAATACATCCACCAAGATGACATTTCAGTTTGTAACATATATGCACTAAACATAAGGGCACCCAAGTTTGTAAAAGAAACACTACTACAGTTTAAATCATATAGTGATCCTCATACACTGACAATGGAAGACTTCAATACCCCACTCTCACCAGTTGGCAAATCATCCAGACAAAAACAAAACAGAAAGTACTGAATCTAACAGATGTTGCAAACCAAAAGGACCTAACAGATACTTACAGGACATTTGACCAAAACACAAAATACCTTCTCAGCATCTCATGGAACTTTCTCAAAAATTGACCACATACTCAAAGAAAAAAAAAAACCCACAAGACTAAATAGATACAAGAATAAACCACCATAGATTAAAGCTGGAAATCAACAAAAACAGAACGCTTACAGACTGATGAAAACTGAGCAACTCTCTACTGAATGAAAAATGGATCAAGATAGAAATAAAGATATAAATCAATGAATTTCTGGTTTTAAATTTAAATGAATGCAAAACATACCCAAATTTATGGGACACAATGAAAGCGACACTAAGAAGAAAGTTCATAGCACTAAGTGCCTACATAAAATAATTGGAGAGATCTCATACAAGGAACTTAACTAAATCTGAAAACCTTATAACAAAGAAAAGTAAGCATATACAAGGAGGGTAGATGGCAAGAAACAATCAAACTGAGGGTTGAAATCAACAAAACAGACACAAGGAAAATAATACAAAGAATCAATGAAGCAAAGAGTTGGTTCTTTGAGAAAATCAACAAGA
>LZPO01008169.1:119711-138374 GCA_001675575.1 Neotoma lepida | reverse complement strand
TAAAACATATACTTTTAAAAAACATCAGCAGAACAGAAGTTTGACCTGAAAACTGAAGGAATGAACTGGAGTTCCTAATTTCTAATAGAGAAGTATCACCAGAGTATAGCCATGCCTTTAAGAATTAATTTCATGTAAACCTTCCATACTCATTTCCTGCCACTTTCAACACAATACCAGAGATAGAATACAAAGTCTGCCTGAGGGGCTTGCAAGATGACTCAGGTTAACAGCATTTGCTGCACTTTCTTAAGCCCCAAGTTAGGTTTTCAGCACCCACACTGGGCTGCTCACAACTAACTGCCTGTAACTCCAACTCTGGAGAATCTGATGCGCGCGCACACACACACACACACACACACACACACACAAATAAAAAAAATTAAATGTTCCTGATTACTCAGAGTTGCTCAATGAACTACGAGAGGGGATTCATGTGAAGAGAGCTCTAAGTCAGCAGCAGTACCAATTGCAGCATTCTCCAGAAGAAACTAAACACCATACCTTATAACTCATACAAAGGCAAATTCTCACAGGATTATAGACCTATATACAAAAACAGAAACTGTAAACAAATGGAACAAAATTCAGGGGGATTGTTATATCAGATACAAAGTTTTCTGCAGACCACCAAAACAACCATGAAGTGCTGACTTACATGCTGTAATGTGGGACTTCAGTAGGTGGAAATTAAGATTTCTTACCAAAGGAGGGTACCAGAGATGAAACTAATGAGCTATATTACAACATCTAAAATCAATAAGGATCTAAGTTTCTAATACTCATGGATAGCCTGCTGAGGAGGAGAATCGGCAAAGCAGATGACAGCCAAGGAAACAAACACATTCTGCAGACATTTATTGAGCAGCTACTGTTTTCTGTGCTACGGACGCAGCTGTAACAAACAAGCAAGAGATACATTCCCTGTTTCCAAGAATTTGAACAAATGAAGTCAACACGTAAATACATAACTAACATACTGTATTGTGTTAGATACCATGAATATGATACAGCAGAACAAAGAGAGTGCTAGAGAACACTTAGGCAGGGTGGTCACAGAATTTGTCCTGAGCTGGGACATGAAGCAGGTCTGAGAATGGTGAGCTGTTTCAGTAAGAGTTTCCAAGAGAGAAAAACAGCAAGGAAGCAGTAACAGACACAAGTATGCAAAGAGAACCAATTCACTGATTATCCAAGATTAGCACTGAAGTCAAAATACACAACTTGCAAATACCAGACTGGAAAACTGAGGCTTACACCAAGTGCCACGCAGGCAAAATGGCTCATCCACTAAAGACATCTGCTACCAACTCTGACAAAGAAGAGCCCAAGTCCTTAACCCACATGGTGAAGGAAAAGAACCACCTCCCATGAGCTGTCCTCTGACATCCTCATGCTATGGCATGTGAAAACATGGGGGTGGGGGGGAGAAATAAGTAAACAAATAAATAATGTGGTAAAAATGGTTTCTTAACTACCAAGGTCAGTGAAGTTAAGGGGAGGAGACGTGCTGCTAGTGAGAGTTCAGAACAATACTGGTTGAGTACTCCTTACCCTTGTATAGGCTAGAGAAAGATGGCTCTGCAGTTCAAGGACCTAGGTTTGATTTCCAGCGCCCATATTGCCAACAACCATCTATGTGTAACTTCATCCCAGGGGATCCAACACCCTCTTCTGGCCTAGTTGGGTACAAAACATCTATACATATTTTAAAAAATGAGGAAAAAAATTAATCTGAAGTGCCCCAAAATACAGAATGTTTTTAGTACNAACGTATTTCCATGAACAGAAAATTCCATGTCTCAAGTGGCTTAATGTCAAAATGCAGTTGCACTAAAAATACTGTGTAAGTCACCTTTAAGGCTATGTGCTTAAAAGGCATATGAAAAATAACTGAACTTCATATTTATAAATGAGTCTCATCCCCAAGATACCACCTATGTATACACAAATTGATAGAAGGTGCAGCCACCTGAGGACCAGATGAGCTATTAGTAGGTGCAAGTCATGAAACAGATACACAGAAACCCAAACAGAAGTAAGTATTGTACATTAACTCCAGAAGCCAGAGCGCAGTGAGTAGAATGACAGTCTAAGCTCAGTGTGGCACACGAAGAGGAGACACAAGGCCCAGGCCAGAGCTGCCCCTCTGACTATACAAATGCTCCACTACTGTAATTTAAAACTGAACACTGCCACTGGAATTCAAGCTTCCTAAAATAGTATTTAGTCCCACAATGACACTGGTCTTGGCAACCACAGGAGCAGTTAAGTGCTACATGGTTTAAATACTGCACATCACCCTCAGGAGCTTTTTCTAGGGAGTACCCTACTGTTCTTCAATATAGAAGCTCTCTTCTACTCACATGAGGCTTCCTTGCTTCTTTCAGGATAGACACAACACTTTGAAATATCTAATAATTAGTTTCTCCAAAAGGAATATCCTTTGTCTGTCTGCTTCTGTTTTAGTTACATCCCACATACCCTGCCAGGTCCAGTATTCACAATGCCTCCCCAGCTGTAACTGAATGAACTAAAGTCCCAGGACTATTCCAAGCAGTTTCCCTGATGACTTCAGGACACACCCTTTTCCTTCTTTAATTTCGTTTGCACTTGCTCTGTGCACCATTCAATTAGCACCTTATTATCCTAACACCTCCTTTAACCAGCATCATTGGGAAAGCAAAGTGTTCATCAGAAGTGAATTTCCCAGAAAACAGAAGCATTAATTTAAGAGGCAAAAAAGTAGAGTGGGAACAGTGCTACCTGTAGCTCCTGACAGATGCAAGTTCAAATCCCAAGTCNGTTACTATGAGCTAAGTTTCCTTAAGTGTCAAGAGACATGTCTACGTTTGTCACATCCTATTATAAAGAGGGAATATATTAGCAGCTTCACAAAGTTGCTGGCTTACAGAAATCACATCTAAAGTATCTAGCAAGCACCTTACAATCAGAGCTCTAACTGCCCCACCTACTACTATGGACTAAGACATCAANTATACGGAAACACTCGTCTACATACTTTTACATCTTTCCCAAGACTGAATAAAACTGAGCATTTCCTAATGATTCCCTCAGCACTCAAAATGGACACATCTAATAAATACTAATCAAAGACCATAAAACTACCATCAAAATGATGGGAGTTATCAGCTAACATCATTATATTTTTTCAACTATTAACTCAAATACCTTAACAGTTTACTAAAAATATCACACATTTGTCCTTTATCTTTTTTAGATGACCACACACTTAGAGAAAAGTCACTAATATGTTCCTGGGATGGCAGTATTGCCCTCAAAAAGTAATCATGTCTACCAGTACTTTCAAAGTCTAAGAAGTTACTAAGCCAAATGAACCTTTGGCAATATCCAGTAGAAATCTATCTTCATGCCAAGTAAGAGCAAAGATTTCTTTGGCTGTTTCCTGCGTTCTGGTCTAAAATGGCTTGTCTACTTCAAGCACTCCAGAAACCTTCTAATAAGAACCTACTAAGAAAGGTTTCCAGGCCTTTACACTGGTCCATAAGATGGTGCTTGATTTGATGCTTCATATCCAGCCAAAGTTGCCTTTTACACCATCACCTTTTACATCATCATCTGGAAAGTGAGAGCATTTAAAACATTATAGTCAAAGTGGAAAGACATACTCAAAACCATAAAATGCATGTATTTCGGAGACTAAAACATGCAAAAGCAATGGCATGTTACCATCTTGTCTGTAATGTTTTAAATCTTTCTGGTGCTTCTAAATATGAAAACTATAATTTATCTTCTTCAAAATATAGAGGTAAAATCTATGATCCATAAAATATATAAATACTTCCAATATAAAAACCTTAAAAGTACGTGTTCTTGATGAACACAGCAGTTATCTTTGCAGCATGGATCCACATACATAGTGAAGGACATTATGAGGCACCTCATATTTCCTCTTATTATACCATAAACAATATCTTCATCATTTTAAATAAAACTGTTCAGCTTCCAGTCAAGACTCTGTAAAGATTAAATGGACTCCCACAAACTTAACTTACTCAATGAAGCTCTAAACCGTATCTACCAGGAACAGGACAGTTTGCTTCCTTTCCTGTCCTGTTGCTTTTCATAAGAACTTCCCTTTTTACATTATATTCAGGACTTGGGGGAGGAAAGGATTTAATTATTATTTCAAAAATAAAAATTATTATTAAAAAAATTGCAATGTCAAAATTTTTTTAAAGTCCTAAATAAATAATTTTCTCATCATTAGAAGGGGCTCTTAGAAGATAATTCAGTTATAAAACTCTTCAATTTAAATAATTTCAAATGATTTAAATTTATACCATTTTAAACACTTAACTATTTACTCCTTCTTCATCAAGCAAGATAAGTATGTCCAGAATCCCTCAATAACAGATAACGTCTGTTGTATTAAGATCATTTGGATGTCAATCACAAAATGAAAACCTATCAGTCATAAGCAGAAGAAAATGAAGCTCCAATAATCTCAAAAGGTCACAGTAATAAGCAAACATAAAGGAAAACACAGAGCTCCTGTGACATTAAAACAGCTGAAAACTGGGTCCCTCTTAGTTACAGTAAATGAGAGCAACAACCACAAAGAAAGTACCAGGAGCAATACAATTACAAACCCCAGTGACAGTGGTGACTTCCGTCTGGATGCAGGCCCCAGATACTAAGTAATACTTAATAAAATCTAGCTAAATATCCATGCATTTTTAGGAAGGTCGGAAACTATTCTCTGCTCTGTCAAAGAAAAGAATCCAAAAATTTATTAAAGCATTATCAGCATTATAGGGGGAAAACCCCAATCAAAAACGTGCAAGTTGTATTAGGAAACAGGCATAAAGATGGCGTTTTTTGACTAGACTCAACACCTTTGTTTTGTTAAGTTAAAGACACACAAGTGAAGTAATAGATGATACAGAAACAAGCTGCACCTNTCTGCCTTTTCTACTGTCTTAAGTACACAGATAAAAACAGGCCAATGTTTAATATGCTGCACTGCCTCCATACTGGCAATAGCCAAGGAAAATTTAGAATAGATAATATAACAATAACCTTAAATAACATTTAATGTCATAAAAGACTACGATATCCTTCACCTTGATTGGTCTGCACTTTGACCTAAGTATCTCCCTCTCTCAAGTCTATTCTAAATGACAATGGACCACTAATACAGAAACAACTCTTAGACACTGCAGAGCTGCTGGCATTATCAAGTGAACAATCAAAATAATGAGAATACGCACAACACAGAAAAATTCTGCTATCCTGCATATGGGTTCTCAACCAGCAAAGGACATGACTTAGCCTTGTGAAATTGAGTAGAAATAGTTTCTTCTACTTAAACAGGACATACACAAGAAGATATGTGAAGATGGTGCACAATGACAGTCGACAAATGATTTACAAATGATATCAAATCATTGTCCTTGGAGGAATGCTTTCCAAACAAACACACCACCTTATTCACGAATAAATCTGAATTGATTTGCACATTTTTATAGTTGATTTTAAGTGAATATAATAAGCATGCTAAACTAGTTATTAAAGAAAACNACATATGTGTGTGTTTTGCTTAGAACAGCAGTGAGTATAGGCTTTGTCTCCTGCNGGACACTACATGTTATACTAAATATACTGATACAACTGAATTTATTGTATTTTTATAACAATATAAAAAGATAGCCCAAGTATTCTTGGCTGCATTTCAAACCTTTAATCAGTCATGGGATGAATCAAGTATGTATTTTCTACTTCAATGACACAGAACCTTTTCTAACTTGTATCTTAACATTTTTTATTCAAATACACTTTCAAACAATAAAACACTTCTTAGTAAGAAATTGATGNTTACCAGTTCTTCACAATACACTTTATAAGTATCACTACTGACGGCAAAACAGAAGTTTTATCATATCAGAAAGCACATGATGAATAAAGCAAACTTTCCGTCCACATAATCATGTCCCCCTCTCAGCATAAACTTACACTGTAACCAATGACAAATGCATTCCCCAATCTACCGTGCTATTCCACCCCTAGATGAAGAGAGGTAGCTTTTATTTCACACTTCAGATTCCGGGCTTCCTGCTTTCAGGGTGGTAGAAAGTAAACTTGGGGTCCCCTGCCTACTTAAAAGCTTTAGAGTGGGCCCAGTCTAGGGAGGAATTCTACATTAACCCCTGGCTTTCAATAACAGACTGGGGCTCCTCTCTGAAATCTCTCCTACCCTTCCCAAATGCCCCTCCCTGCGACACAGGCCACCTCAGGACTGAACTTTCTGTTTCTTGACAGGATCAGTCTGGCGGCCTCCCAAGCACAAACTGTTCCCTATGCCAAGCACCCTGTCCACTGCTCTGGCAAGGTTTGTCTCCTCACTGCTGGATCCCCACTGCCTTGTACAGTACCCGGCAAACAGCAAGACCCTGAATAAGGATTTAATGAATGAGTGAATGGATGACAGAACTTAAACTTTTTTTTAACTTTGCTTTTGAGGAAGGTATTTACTGGGAACTTGAAAGATGACCAATCATTGTCTGTTGTCCTCATCCCTGGTACTTCTTCCATTCTGTTCCTGGCCTGTGATATCTTGTTATTAACTTTTCTTACCTTCTTTCCCTCACTCACACCTTGATTTTGACTTTTTGCTTTGGAAGGGCGTTGCAAAAAGGTCCAGGCTGACACAGAACCATGTAGTCAAGGCTGTTCATGAACTCCTGATCTTCCAGCCTGCACCTTCCAAATGCTGTAAGATTAATGTGCACCACCAAAACTAGTCTTAAAATACACCTCTGTTAAAAGATGTTTCAGAAAAGCTGGCTCTAGGGCTAGAGGGTGTAGCACAGTGGTAGAGTACTTGCCTAACATGTTTAAGGCCCTAGGTTCTCTCCCCAGTACTATATATAATAATAAAATAAGTGGGGTCATGATTTTAAGAGGATTTTCATTCCTCTGTCACAGTTCTCTCTTTTGCCACCCCACTACATCTCTCTCTGGCTGTGTGTCCTGACTGAAGCAAAAAACAAGATCAAACACCTATGCATGAGACTTTCAGAAAACTAAGACCCTAGAACTCAAGCACATACAGTATGTCAAGGCTTCTTCGTCTTGTGTACCCTTCTGTTGAATACTCAGTTCATGAGGCTTTACTGCATGTACAAAATTATTTGTATCAATTATGTTGCATGATAGTAAAATAAGTAAGTAATAAAATAAAGGGTGGATTTTATTCAAGTGGCTTTAGGGGTTATTCTGGTTTTTTGTTTTGTTTTTATTAAATAATACTTCAAAATTCCCAGGCACATGTGGAAATCTAAAAAAAAATATGAAAGGTCATGTGGTTATATTTACTATCTTCATTTGTGTTGTATGATGGGGAAATGCAACACACACACATCTACTCACCCTAGACAGGGAACCCACAACAGACTAAATTANAGATAACACCAAAGTCCAACTTGGTGAACCAATGCGATTTATTGGGGTTACTTACATGAGCAGAAATGACNNAAAGACAGCTGTATCACCAAGGCCTACCCCAGCATGGGTGGTAGCTCNTAAAAGCTGGGAACCTGGAACACACCACATAAAAGCAGCTCACCAGTTTGGAGAGTGTCCTTCCCANGTGACTCTGATCTAAACCTCTTCCAGGCAGCTGATCTGGTCTCAGAGTCTTCTTAGCAGCTCCATNCACTTTTATTCCTTACTCTGGCAGGGAGGGGCCTAGTGAATCNGCTCTTTTTCAGGGACTTCCTGAAGCTATTCTGAGTTGTTTAGCTTACCTGGCTAAGGAGCTTCCTATAGAACAAAATTTTTAATATTGGTGAAAACTATTACACAATAATGTTCTTTGCCTGTATTTTATAAGTTAATTTTTTTTCCATAAAGCATTTGATTTAAACACTGGTAGGCACAGCAAGCAGTTATTAATTTAGTTTTCTTAACTATACCACAATCATTTCCCAATTACCTCTTGGAGCCGGGCGGTGGTGGCACACATCTTTAATCCCAGCACTCGGGAGGCAGAGGCAGGCGTATCTCTGTGAGTTCGTGGCAAGCCCGGGCTACCAAGTGAGTTCCAGGAAAGGCGCAGAGCTACACAGAGAAACCCTGTCTCAAAAAACAAAAACAAAAACAAAAACAAACAAACAAAAAAAAACCAATTACCTCTTGGAAATGATGCCTTTATTCTAATATAAGATTCAGAAAGCTTTTAAAAATCAATTGACAAAAAGCTACCCATGTAACCTATCCTAAAATTCATTTTAAAAATTTATACACAGTTACAAAGGTATTGAAGAATGCCTAGCTACTAAAGAAAAAAATCCACTTACTGGCTTTCTTTCTCATACCCTACAGTGACCCATTATTGTCATTCTTTAATAAAACTTAAAGTGCAACAAAGTAGACCATAGCAACTAACAAAACCTCTCACAATGTGGCAGAACCAGTAAATACTTCCCTGGAAAATGTATCAAGTAAAACCAATCCTGTCTCCTCGCAACTAGTGCTTTCCTGCTTGTCCTTTCTCAAGGAAAGGCTCTCCACACCGAGATCTCCGTTGCTTTGCCTTACCTCCACTCCCCAAAACACTAACACTGCCAGGCAAGGTTATGCATGCCTATTTGAACCTCAGGACTCAGGAGACAGAGGCAGAGGCAGGGGCAGAGACAAAGGCAGGTAGATCTCTGTGCGTTACTGGCCAACCAGGACTACATCTACACAGGGAGATTCTGTCAAAAAAGAAAAAGAAAACAAAAAATACAAAAAAAAAACACTGCATGCTAACTAGTTTGAGCTTACTCCATCAGAGCTTTTCTCACTCCGGTCACAGGAGGAATCCTAATTTTAATAGCCAGCCCTGTTTAACATCTTACTCTCTCTTCTAGATCTGGCAATGTTAACCCACACCTCCCTTCTGGAAACTCCCCGTTCTTGACATGNCATGCCAAGCTTTACGAGGACCCTCACTTCTGTTTGCTGATCTTTTGCTGTCTAACTCTCCATCTCTCATTCTACCTGCCTTCTTCACATATTCTCCAAGGCTTATCTGCAATTTCCTCACTTTCTCCTTCCACATTCCCAAGAAAGCATCCCCTACCCTCCTCATGTCGTCAAATGATAAATAACAGAAGGACATGTGGGCCCTAGAAAAGTCCTAAACTAATCTCCACTGGTAGAAGTCAGACAGGGTAGGAACATACATGATGCTTCTGAGTCTTCTTCATGTAGGCGCTTACTACACTTGTATGTTCAGTTGGTAAAACTTCATGGCTATACACTAAAGATAAATGCATATTTGTTTGAATTTCATATTCCATGAATTCATTGTTAAGCGAATAAGCTAAACCTGGGCACTGAGTCTGGCTCTGACAAGTGTGGTTTACAAAAGCCTTGGTTTCCTTCATCAGCAACATGAAATCTATCAGAAGCATCTGGCACACTGCTTGAAGTGCAAGCACTTTATGCTTCTAAATATTACATCTCTGCCCCCATCCCTTCTCAATTCCAGCGTCTCTGGCCTAGATTTATCCTCTGAACTCCAAGTCCTACATACACAGTTTCCCCCAGACTGCTCTATCTTTGGGTCTGAATGGCATCTCAATCTGAACACCATCCTCCTTAAACCTCTCCATTCTTCTTCCTGTATCTCCTGTGTCTATGACTGAGAAATAAGATAGCCACATTAAAAACCCTACTTCTTTTACATTGAGGTCACTGAGTCCACTGTATTCCATACCCTGAAACTTCTACTATACTAGAACCAAAAAAATAATGACCACATAAAATTGAATTGTTACAGCAGCTCATTTATTACAAAAGTTTCCTAAGACAGCTGTCCCCTTATCTGGCCCTCCATATTTCTTCCAAAATTATTATTCTAAAATGCATTTCATATTGTAAATTTTCTGCTTAAAATTCCTTATCTCNTAAATCAAGCCGTCATTCAAGGTTGCAACCAAAATAGTTTAACTTGCCACACATAACACCTATAGTACATCTAATCGTATATACCAACTTTAAGGCAGTCTGCCAAACACAGTTGGTCCTTCTGTGTTCACAGTTCAACCTCACACCCACAATAACCAGAAAATACTGCATCTGTATGGACTTCTCTTGTCATTATTCCTGAAACAATGTGACAACTATCTATATATCACTCACATTGCACTAGATAATGTAAGTCATCTAAAGATGGCTGAAAGTACCTGAGAGTTTCCAAAGATCTGAGGCCTCATGGAGGCCCAGGAACAAGTACACTGAGAATGTATGCTATTTCTCTTTTGTCTTCACGTTTATGTGCACGCTTCTTTCTCTAGAATCCTCTCTGACTGACCACCCCCTAACTGGACTATCCTCGCCCATTAGTACACAGTACCTTTTTCTCAGGGTTCACCTACAACCTTCTGCTTACACATTCTAGTGCTTGCTAGCAGGGTGATAACTGCTGATAGTGAGCCCTCTGAAGAGTCCACCGGTAGGCAGAGATGGCTGAGCTAACTGATCTGACGTAGGAGTGCTCAGCTGAGACTGACACATAACAGGCAGAGCACGTCTTTATTTTTTTAATGGATAAAGGAATAGCTAGTAGAAAGCAGGATTAATATAATTCCCATCTCATAAAACACATAAAAAATAAAAATACACAAACATTTTTAAGCTAATTTTAAATGCTATTTTGGTAAAATTGACTTTCGAAGCTCTATTTCCTTAAGATTATTCCACTCCAAGAACTGAAAGGTTTGTTTCCAGAGTTGAAAACATACTAAAAGACTGAATATTGTGCTAGCCACTTCCATGTCTCCTGAGATTGTGCTCAAATTTCTACCCTTCCACAGACCTGGGAGCCTATCTCTAAGGACTGCATATCACCAAAATTCCTTGACCTCTGCTCTAGAGATGAGCAGCGGCAGCAGAAAGGAAGCTCCTCCCTGCTAGGCTGACAGTGGCAGTNGTCCTTTTGAGAGCTCAGCTCCAGGAGGCTGGCCTTGGCAGCTCTCCCCAGATTCTGGTAACTGTTCTGATTGATCCTTCAGACCAAGGAGCGCTAAAACTCTCTTTCTAATCGCTAGGTGTTGCCCCCTAGGTTTTAATCCTGCANGTATCTTCATTAAACACTTTTCAGTAGCCTTTTGAAGAAGCCATCCTGCTGGGACCTAACACTAACACAAAAACAGCTTGTCAGCTGGCATCACTGTAACAGTACTTGCTGTATTATCACTTCTCTTATCAGTGATACTACTCTTTTAAAGAACTGCACCAACATCTTTAAATGTTTCAGGAAAAACTTGCCTATATCCCCATCTTTCTGGCCCTGAATACTGAAGTCCAACTCACATAGCTTACTCAATACAATCTGAATCCAAATTAGCAAGGTTTTCCCAAAATGAACTGAATACTACATATTATGTATATATTTGTGTGATGGGTATTTTATGGCAGACGCCTCATACAACTTTTTCCATGACAATTTTAAATGGAATAATAATACCAATCATTAAGTTTAATTCAGTGTTAAAAAAATGTTNATTTAAACACTGTAATAGCCTCCTATTAACTGCCATTTCTTTAAATGATCTGATACAGTATAATCATCCCATAATTTTAATCTAGTCATAAGCACCAAATAAGACATAATGTAAACACCAACAAAGGACCTGTTTTTATTTTTTCTAGTAGTCATTTCCAGAGAAATTGCTGGTAACAGACTTAGTATGGTTGGAGTACTTCTGGACCACATGGAACTTTCCAGAAGCACTTGTTCAAAAACAAACAAACAAACAAATCAACAGGCCATATGCTCACTGGGAGAGACAACAGATAAAGGAAACTCATAACTACAGGTGTTTTTTTTTTGTAGTTATTATATTTTCCTATTTATTTCTGACTCCAAAGTTTACCAAGAAAAGTAACTTCAACAGTTAGTTTGTCACTGCTCACAGAAAGAAGGAAGCCAAGCTCTTAACTTTTATAACCATTTATATCCAAGATGTTAAGCCTCAGATATCAGCTAAAGGATATGGAGCTATTTGTGGTTCATATGATTCTACCCACCCTTTTAGCAGGTGTAAATTGCTTCTAATCTTTCTTTAACCTCTCCTGTATTTTCTGTTAGGTCTCACTCCAACTAAAAACTGTGGATGTGTACCAACAGAACAACCCAAGCATTCTCCCACTTCCCACCCACCCCCACATCACTCACATTATTTTTTCTCTCCTGAGTCAAACAAAGAAACACAGAGTGAAGATGGTTAAAACGAGCAACACAATTCACTGAGTTTCCCTGGATAGCATATAAACACTCCCTGAAATTCCGTTTCTCCAGTTTAAAATCAGAACTGTACTTACTGTATGAGTTGCTGTAAGGATTAAGCAAGAATACAAATACTGTTTGATTCCATTTACCGAAGCTCCTAGAATAGTCAGATTCTTAAAGACAAAAAAATATACAGTGGTTGCCAGACGCTGAGAGAAAAAGCGAGTGGGAAGTTATTGTTTCATGGTTAAAGTTTCAGCTCGGGAAGATGACAAAGTTCTGAAAAGGAGGTGGTGACCGCACACCAACATGAAGATGGTTAATGACAGGGCAGCACACCAAAACCTAGTGGAAATGGCAGATTTTACGTTGTACATAGTTTACCATAGCAAAGGAGAATAGCGATCATTTATATTGGAAGACTGTCCCTTCCTTTATAAGAGAGCGGTATGTGTTATATGGTGATCATGAATGTTTCCACAGGCTCACGTGTTGAACATTTGGTCAGCAGCTGGCGGCACTGTTCCAAGTGGTCTGGAAACTTTAGGAAGCAGAGCCTACTGGAGAAAGAGGAAGCTTTGAGTGTGCCTTAAAGCTTATACCTAGGACTCAAGCCCTCGCCATCTTATTTCCTTTCTAATCTAAAGAACCTTTTCCACCTGATTCTGTGCTTAATTGCAAAGGGCCAGGTAACCTTGGCTTCAATCCCCCCAAACAATGAACAAAGCTAATCTTCATTCCCCTTAAAAAGTGGGAAGAGAACTTCCCTTTCCCTACCCCTATTTTAACTCTCCAGAAAAACAGGCAAATGAATGGGTAAGAGTTCATTGATAAAAACTGCCTATGCCTTCATAAATTATAAATCCAAAACTAAGCAGATATAGTACACACATCTGATTCTGAATTTGAGACATTGACACAGAAAAAACACTAGTGTAAGCCATATGGCAATGCCTTATCTCAGAAAACAAAAACATACAAGAGGGTCTAAACTACCCTGAATCCCAAATCCATCAATCCATCTGGCTTACCCCAGTAATCAGATCAGTGAATACCCTAACTGTCATCATAGAGCCTTCACATCCAGTAACTGATGGAAGCAGATGCAGAGACCCACAGCCAAGCACCAGGCTGAGCTCCAGGAGTCCAGTCGAAGAGAGAGAAGAGGGATTCTATGAGCAAAGGGCATCAATATCATGATGGGGAAACCTACAGAGACAACCAAACCAAACTATCAGGAACTCATGAACTTGAGACCAACAGCTGTGGAGCTTCCATGGGGCTGGACTAGGCCCTCTGCATAAGTGAGACAGTTGTGTAGCCTGATCTGCTTAAGGGGGACCCTGGGCAGTAGGATCAGGATCCATCCCTGGTGCATGAGCTGGCTTTTTGGAGCCCACTACCTATGNTGGGACACCTTGCACAGACTTGATGCAGGGGAAGGGGCTTGGACCTGCCTCAACTGAATATACCAGGCTCTGCTCTCTCCTTGCCTTGGAGGAGGTAGGAATGGGGGGTGGGTTGGGTGTAAGGCTGGCGGGGAGGGAGGAGGAAAGAGAGGGAGATCTGTGGTTGGTATGTAAAATAAAATAAAATAAAATAAAATAAAGCATAAAACTTCAAATAAAAATCAGATTTGTGGGTTTCCATAGATACTCCCCAAATATCACAGGCTATTTACCAAGGCTATTGTTTACCCTCTATAACCTGACAGTAAGACCCTGGTGCTCAAGACACCACTTATTTATATCATAAAGAATGAAGACGTTGTCGAGCTAGTGCCGAACTAGAAGCTTCGCCCCTCCTGACTAGCATCCATGGTGCTAGGAGGTACTTTGCATGCTANCAGCTGAGAAAAGTAGTCATCAATATCAAACAGCTACAAACCCTACAACCTCCAAATCTGACCTGCCTGCAAAATACACTGATGCAACAGTGGCACAAACGTTNTAAGAGTATCCCACCAGCTTCTGATTGGGTTTAAGACCCTCTCCGTGAGATGGAACCCACATCTAACACTGCTAAAGTGGCCAAAACCCTGAGACAATAAAAGTCATAGGCCTAGGGGAACACCTAATGCTATTATTCTCCTAAAGGAACAGCAATAATAATAATAACTAATGACATACTGCTATAGCCATACACCAGTGCATCAGTCAATGCTCATCAGAGAAACTTCTTCTTGTAGTAGATGGCAATTAACACTGAGACCCTCAGTTGGACAATGTGCAGAAATGAGAGACTTTGGAGTGGTCAGCTCTCNGTGGGATGTCTTTATCAAACTCCTCTCCTCAGACTCAGGGATCTATGCAGAAGAGGAGGCAGAGGTGGTGGGTGATACTGAGGAAACACCACCTTCCAGATACCACAGGACTAACACACATATAAACTCATAGAGACTGTGACAGAATGCACAAGACCTGCACAAGTTCAAACCACACAAAAATCCCAGTGTGGAGAAGGGGAAGTAGACACAGAGTCCCACCCCCTAACTAAGAAGCTATTTGGAAGTGATACCCACTGGCAAAGGGAAAACTTAGTTTTCTCCAATAGTGTGTAAATGGGTATATTTTAACCAAGCTTCAGGGCAGGTCCCATGCCCAGGAGTATTTGGCCAACACAAAATAGACTATTTTGTATGTGTGGTTTTTTTTGTTTTGTTTTTTTGTCTTATTGATTTTTGTTTGTTTGTTTAGAGCTTCGGGGTTTTGTTGTTTTATGCTTTCTGAGAGAGAGTGAAAATGAAGTTGAGTGGGTAGNGAGGTGGGGAGGATCTGGAGGAGTTAATGGATGAAAAGAATATCATCAAAATATATAGTATGTAAAAATTATTTTTCAAATGAAGTTAAATCAGATTTGTTCATTTTATTCAAGACATGGTACTTTGGGCATTATGTAATTGTGTAAAATTGTGTGTAATATACTTTGACAATATGTATTTTTCTTTTAATCAAAGTCTTTGTAACTCACATCTTAAAGTTATAACTAGTATCTGATCTATGATTCTCTGATGGATCAAACTGACAGCTGAATCTTCATTCATCTCCCATTCAAAGAGGCAGCTAACTTCTAGTGAAAGGAGCCAAAACACCCAAATTATGGCTCAGACTGTGCATGCTGGATAAAAAATAAAAATATGTATTTTAAATATGGCTTAGCTCTGCCACACATTATATTATCCTAGCTAAATTAATTTTCATTTAGAAACNTTTGACAATCAATGGAGATTTAAACAAAGTATATTAAAGTACTTGAAAAATATGAAACACAACTTATATTATTACATTTTTATTGCATACATTGTCAAGTTTTCTATGAAAATATTCACATATATTCATTATACACAGGTAATATCCCCAGCTCTGAAATTCAAAAAGGACTACTTTATATCTATATATTTTTTAATCTGTAGAATTATATAATTCTAGTACCAAACACTGAAAGTATTGGGGAGAATATGAGCTACATATAGTGACACACTGGTGGAATATATATATGAAATTGATTGCATCTTTTATTTATTTATGCCACAAATATAATAAAACCAAGCACTGTGCTAAGCGAGCAGTGAGAATTCATTAACAAGCCATCTTGTCTTCACGTTATGTCCAATATAACTGAGAAATGAGATATTAAACTAAACAGAACACATATAATTAATTTTGAAACAAAATGGTCAATGAGGGTTATTACAAAATCATCCAAACTTATCTGGAAGGTTAGGAGAAGTAATTGTACCAACTGTACCATCTATTGTTAACCTAACAGCTTTAAGTGTTCATTAACCTATGTCTTTGTGTGTATGTGTTATGTGTGTACATGCTTGTGGGGGGCGTATGTGCTATGTGCACGTGTATACATGTAAATGTGGCAGCTGGAGGGCAAACTCGGTGGTGCCATTCCTCAGGGAGCACTGTCTACCTTGTCTTTTGAGGCAGGGTTGCTCACTGGCCTACAGCTCACTGAGTAGGGTAGGCTGGCTGGCCAGAGAGCTCAAAGATCTGAGTGTCTCTCCCTCCCAACACAGGGAGTACAAGCACACCAGCATCCCCAGCTCTTTTACATCCGTCCTGGGGATATAACGCAGGGCCCCACATTTGCATGGCAAGGACTTTACAGACTGAGTTATTCCCGAACCCCAACTTAGCTCTTCTTCTCAGCAACATCATTACAAAAGCTTTACTGTTCTCCTTAGAACAACTATACCCCCAAGGCCTGGGAGATTAGAGATCCTCACCCTACTACCTAGGAAGACTGTACTCGTATCCCAGTTCCTCAGCAAAAATAGAAAACCAGCTAAGTACACTTTTTTACCCCTACCTTCACTCATATTTTACACGTCGTTGAACAATTATGCGGAGACATTTCCTTAACAGTAGTTCAGACCTGCCTGAAACCCTGCTGCCCTAACTGTTCCTTTTAGGATTAATTACTCAGGTCTCTGTCTAAAAGTCTTCTCCAAGAAGCTTCCTCTGTGGCTGCCTAATCTAATACAGCTTTCCGGTCATTCTCTATTACAACTCCATATTTATTACTTTTATGGCCAATAAACTATCCAAAAATTGCCTAGTACATTGGTTTATTTACTTATTAGTACACATTACTCTAACAAACTTTACCGTTCCATGAGAGCAAGCCTCCTTTTATCTTCTCTATCAGCCTCAGACTCCTCCTTGCTGTGTTTGGGTAGTCAGGGAGAAAGACGGGATGTTTCTGGCTCAGAGTGAACAATGACTGGTTTTAAGCCAGTTATGGCAAGACTATTATCTTTATCAGCAACTGGTTCAGAGGAAAGCATTTTACATTTTCTAATAAGGCATTAAAGGAATCTCCCAATTCACGAAGGTGTTTACTTCCTTCCCGATGAAACATACAGGAAAATGCTGTCTTTTACTTTTTATAAGAAGCAATGCTGGGCACCTACGACAGACCTATTACATCCACGACAGAAACACTACAGGGACAGCAGAAAAGCTGGTCCTGAACAGTCATGCTCTTGGCTGACTCAATCAACTGAATGACTACTTCAGATGCTGTGGGACTGGGGACTGATTTTTAAACCAGATTAATTAAGTCATTTTCTATGCCCCGTTTTGATACTTGGAGCCAAAAACATTGTGAACTGTTAAGTTTCTTTTGTTTCATTAAGAGGTAGCACATACAGCCTATGGGATTTTCTGAGGGTTAAAGAAATAATATAAGGGCCAAATGCAAAAAAAAGACTCAAATCAGAGCTTTGCTGTTTCTGTTACTATTAAGCAGTAACTTTCTTAGACAAAACTATGAATGGTCTGTATTTACACTTTTGCAGAAAGCATTCATTTTCATTTTTATGTAAGATAAATTATTACACAGTAATCATTTACTTAGATTTGGGCCACCAATAAAGCAGCTTTTGTTTTTTTTTTTAATCTCAGATTTGAAGTAGGTAAACTAGAGGACAGGCAAGAAACAGGTCACTTAAAAAAGTGGCCTTGAGTTTCAGAGGCCAGCCTCTTGGGGCACCAATTCTTCTAACTTAAATGGACAACTTTCATATTCTATTCTTGCCTTTCTTCACAAATATTTCATTAGTATTCTAATGTGGCTTGAGTTTTACAATGAATTAAAATTAAAACTCTATTAGTAATTAAAACTATACTCTTCAATAGCTACAACTACAAAACATTTAAAATTAGGAAAACAAAGTGCCATGCTTCAGTCTCTACAGTTTAGAGAATGCTGAACGTTCTTTATATCATATCTATAAAGGAAAAATAATACAGACTATAAAAATAGTATCTTGCCCAGATCATTGGTTCAAGCTCACGGTAATTCAATTGTGATGTAAATGTCATACTGGCTCATCACTGAATGGTGGGGTCCTGAATGAAATACAAGCATCAGNGTTCTTACAGTAAAATATGAGTTCTATCGTTACCAGACAATGATGTCAACTGATGTCTGTCTTTTAAAAGGTGAAGGAAGGGCTAAGAAGATTAAATATAGATGACACAGAAACAGACAGGTGATAATACAGATATTCCACCACTGCATCAGAACCGCTTAGGCTGGTCCAGATAAATTTCTGCTCTTGTACCTATCTGAAAATATGAGTATCTCCACCACTGAGAATCCGTTAGCGATTAACTTACTCTGACAAAAATCACTACTCATCCATCATGGCCAACACCAAATCTAAAATCTTCATGGGAAAACTCTTTCCTTGTTTTTGTGACCCACTGTGCCTGCTTGGTAGTACCCTCATACAATTCATAAGACTGACAGCTTGGGAAGACAAGAAGTGTTTCTGCTAAAGGACCATGGCAGCCACCATCTTTACCCTGTACTTTTTAGTATATATGCAGTTCGGTGTGGTAGTCAAATAAATGCATCTTGCCATTAAGTTATATAATGTC
>LZPO01008169.1:96240-113035 GCA_001675575.1 Neotoma lepida | reverse complement strand
TTGGCCCCTTCCTCGGCAGTACTGTGCCCAGGTCTGCGGCAGACCCGGGGCCCGGCAGTCTCTTCTCGGCCTGTTTTAACAGTTTGGGTGGGCAATGTCATTTCAGTTTGACCCCTGGACTGGAAAGAAGCAGAGAAGGCCCTGAAAGACATCCCTGTACGTGCCCAGCGGAATAGGCCGCACAGCTCAAGGTGTGCAAAGCTGTGCCCGAGCTGAAAACTCCCCGAGAATATTTTTGGATCCAAGTCCCTAATCTCATTTCAGTGAATGCGCAAAAGTTTCTCAAGACACACGCAACCTGGTTTCTGATAGACTCCATCCTTTATTTTGTCGGAGATCCTTGGCTGTAAAATCAGACAGGGTGGAAATCGGGTTGGGAGAAGAGATGAGCTTCAGATGGGAGGTGACAGGGGAAGAGAGGTGCCATTGGGGTAGGACAGGGAAACCTCAGAAAAGGATGAATAGAGGAGGAACAGTTATGCTAAGGAAAGGAAATAGCATTCAAATGAGGAAGCATACCTTTCTATTGCGCACAGCTTTAAGCATTTAGCAGTAGGATCATAAAAATGCATATTCGGGGAGAGATGGAAAGGAAAGAAATGGAGTTTGTGAGCTCTGATAGCAGGGGACAGAAATAAAACAGCAGAAGGTTAAGGAAGGGCAGTCAGTGGGAAAGAGGGAGAGAATCAAAACGGGTTGGCAACAAAACATCTATCAAAGGCTTGGGGGGGGGATGAAGGGGACGGACTTCCACTGCTGTTAAGAAAAATGAAGGGGGAAAGTAAACTATAAAAAGAGAAAGAAGAATAGAAGTAAGAGAGTTCATGGAGAAGGCATGAGCATGACAAAAATAATAGAGGGCAGACATGCTTTTAAAAAAATATACATTTCTATAGAAGGAACAATAATTAAGCCAGTAAAAGAAGTAATATAAAGAAAGTATAAAAGGTGACATTGGCTTAACTAGATTACTTCCAAAGAGAAATAATTTGCCATTTCAAACTCTAAAATTTCCCTTTCTGTTCCAAATGACCCACAGTGGTGGCTAAGATACGGCTAACATGTTCTTCTTTCTGGTTCTAATAACCTACAGCGATTTGGTACTTGGAACATTACATTCACGGACTGTGAAGAGCTGGAGGAAATGAGACAGGGCCAGCCAGCAATCCTCTCTTCCAAACAACTTGATCAAAAAGCTCAAATGTGTATAAAGTTGCTACTGTTCTCAAACAGTACGTCCAAGGCTAGCCTTGTGGAATTGTTACCCAATTATCTTCTGTTAGCTTTCCCCCAGAAAATGTTTACCGTCTCAAGGCTCTGTCACCCATGCAACACTGCATATATGATATTGCTCAGATACCGTCAAGAAGAGACCTCTGGCAACTGCTGAACTACTTTTAGGTCCACAACTGTGTCAAAACGTTTTACTATCAAAGGTGGTTAGCCTCACAAGGACCTATATTCCTGACCTTCCCTCTTCTACTTTGTACCAGTTAAACTACTGTGTCAGACTGTAAACCAAGCGCCCACAATAGGATGAGACACAGCCACCGTATAGACGGTCAAGGATAAAAGATGGAGGCCATCTTGCCCAAGTGTTCTGCTACATGGTAACTCATTTGGGGATCACAGCACACCCTTTTTGAAAAAAAAAAAGAGAGAGAGAGAGAGAGATTGCCTTGCCAGGTAACTTTCACTTTGCTCATGGGTTTCTTTGAATGACACAGAGATTAAACCAAGGGAAAGATTCCTATGCAAACCAAAAATGGACNTTGTGCTGTGAAAACAAAAATAAGACNGTAAGCTATTATTCTTAAACTGGTGTTGAGATCCTCTTATCTGTGTTTGTTTGCTTGCAGAATGACCAAATCAACCCTGAGCGGGAACCAAGCACTTCCAAATGATCCTTCCATATAACTAGGGCTGCTTACTTTAGATGGGCAATCCAAGCTTAAAGCAAGAGTATTAGGTTGTGGTGGTGCCTTCTCCTGTAAGGCACTCGGTTATCCTCACAGTGCACTTGACACTCTACCTCCAAGCCAAGAGTCGTTAAGAGGATAACAATGTATGGCCGTATATGTTGTGTTCTGATAACACAGGACCACAAAGAGATGGAGCTGCCTTAATGTGTCCTAAAGAGAAAAGAAAATGAAGAAGGAAAATTGGAGACACTTCTGTCTGTTGCTATAATTCATTCATCTGATTGGTTTTTACCCAAATTTGTTGCATTAGAAAGTCCTGTGGGTAATGGCATGTTTTCTGATATTTAAAAACTAAATTACAGAGCTGCACAGTAGAATATAGGATTCAGAACAATTTGGTCTTAGTATCTAGGAAGAATAAAATGTTAAAAGGTCTTAGTTCAGAACTTGCCAAATTAATGCCAGTTACCACTACAAGAATGTTAGCATCCAAGAGATGTAAGTGACCTTTATGTGCATACATGCCTATATATGGTGACCTTGGAGCTTCAGTAATCAAATCAATTATCATTAAAGCCTCTCAGCAGCTACCTGAGCCATCGCTGCTACTCCTCTCTTAATGTTTACACATGTAAATAAAATGCTTCTTTGCCCTTGTTCAAATTATTTTGAGTACAAAGAGTGTTCTTTGCAGCTGTACCTCTTGGGACCAATATTGTAATTAATGAGATTTGAAACACGTATTCAGAGCCAGATTTGAGATCCCAGACACAGGGCTGAAGATCCAGTGTCCTGTTCTCATTTTTTAGAAAAGAAGGGAGAGATTGGAAATTGAAAGTTTCATGCTGTACAGAGTATCATGATACACTTTGAAAGATGTTTTTAAAACCCAGGAAGTGCTTGGTTAATTTTAGGAAACCTGAATTTGAATAGGGGAATACTGACCAGCTTAGCCATCCAAAATGGAGCCTTTACATTTGAAGATAATGTTTAAGCCATAGCCTCTCAGACATAGACCATCAGTGATAAGCATTAGGTCCCTACACATACATCCAATTTTGTTTGAGCACATTTGCACAATTTTCTCTTTCTGGAGACTGAATCTTATTCTAGGAGGCCTTCATCATTTTAAAACAGGAAACTCTGTTTCTACTTTACGCTGACTGTATATTTCTCTTCTACTAATATTTTCTCTAAAACATTAAGGTTAATAATGCCTCCATTCTCACAATTCACAGAATCCCAGGAAGGATTTCCTTGTGTCATATATAACAAAGAGACAACCTCTTTATGTTTAAATGCAACTGATAATGAATTTAATTATTTGCATCACGTAAAAAACTTAGCATGTTAACTTAAACATTTAACATTGAAAATATTTATTTAGAAAAATAAAAACATTTTAACAATGAAGTTGAAATGGGGGGAGGGGTAATTTTTCCAAAAGACAAAACTGTTCTATTTGTTTTTCATAAAACTAGTTTATAAAAATAACTCAGTTGTGCTCCTATCATTTTCCATCTCGAAACATTTAATTTGTTCATTAGTACTCAATATATCCCAGTAAGTCAGATTTTTATAACCTGCTTTCTAAACTGAGTAAACTGAGTCCTGACAAGGATTTGTTAACATGGTCCGAGATACTAAACAAACAAAACTAATTCCAATAAGAGAACTCCATGTCCCTGGCCGAGCATTCCCAGACCACAAAGCCACGCCTCTTTCTCTTAGAAGTGACTATTCCACAGAGGAATGTGAGCAGACTCTGAGATGTTTGTCACTCAAACTGCCTTCTGAAAGTTCACCCCGGGGCAATAGAGCAGCAGGCGGGAGTCACCAAGTATTCAAATGCTGTGGACCAGAGTAAAGAGTAAGGAGGGGAGAGACAGCAGTTCTGATACCGTGCAATCCAGTCCTTCAGACGAGACTAAGATGAAAAGAGCTACCAATTAACATTGCACACACTGATAGTGGTTTAACGTTTGTTAATCTGAGACAATGCTGTTTACTTAACCTATTGCTCTGGGTTTTTAAAATTCCAACTTACATATTCATAAACACTTACCAATGGGTTTGAAGAGAATGAGGTTCAGATCTACCGGCTCCAACACTTCCATTCTATTAAGCCTAGTCTTTTTTCAATATTTATTTCATTTTTGTTTATATGTGTCTGTGTGTGGCAATGTGCATATAAGAGCAGATACTCATAGATGCCAGAGGCGTTGGACCCCCCTGGAGCTGGAGTTATAGCAGTTCTAAGCTATCTGACATGGCTGCTGGGAACGGAATTTACATTCTAAGAAAGGTACCCATTCTTAACCACTGCACCGTCTCTCCAGCCCTGGCCTAGTCTTTCTTAATATCAGCAACAATCTGAAACTCAGTAACGTGGGATAAAATAATCCTGATACAAAACATTACACGTAGCCTGAAGATGAGGGAAAAATTTTTTAATTAAAACCCGTACTACCATGTATGGCAATTTCATACACTTTAGCACATTTCCCAAAACAATTTCCAAGTGTTACAGTGTTCGCTAGCTGGAGTTTGTCATTAAATGTTGACAGTTGTATGATAGGAAATGTGCCAAAGAGTGTTCTTGATTCAATGGTGTTACTGTATTTTTTTTAGTGCACTCCTAATCTTCACAATGATGTTTTCTACCTGGTAGGGTTATTGGAATAGCATGTCTTTGCATACTTGGAGCCATCAAAAGCCCCAATATCAATAGGAAGACTGCTCCACCATCGAGACAGTGTGCTCCGTTTTGTGGGAAAAGGAAATATGGGAAGGGGAAATGACAGATTATCTCACTCTTACATCTTACTTACTTAGCTACAGTTTAAGAAAGATACTGCACCAAATAAACTCTATCTACCATTGCCTATCATAAACAATCTTATTTTGGCCATATATACTTGCAGAGATACAGAGAGCACTTGACATTATTTTGGGGTTTTCAAACAAGTGTTTGAAGAGCTAGACGTGTAGCTTCGCTGGTAAAGTGCTTGCTTGACATACAGGAAGCCCTAACCTTGATTCCCAGCACTGCACAAACCAGGTGTGGTAGCACATGTCTATAACCCCAACACTCCGGAATTGGAGGCAGGAAAATCAGTAGCCCAAGGTTATCTTCAACTACATAGCTAACTCAAGGCTGGACTGAGCTTTGTGAGATCCTGTCTCAGATTAAATAAAGAGATAAATCTCTGAAGCCAATTAGGCTGCACTCTGTGCCTCACAGTACAGTAACTCCAGAGGACTTGTGCCTGTTCTGTGGCACCGATTGCCACTTCTCAGAATTATCATGTAGCTTTAGGGGATACAGGTATGGTTTCTTCATCAGACAAATAATTTGCATCATTTCGTTGTCATTGACTTTTCTGATTCCATGGACCTCTTCTCTTCAACCTAAATTCTTATGGTGGCGTGGGGGTAGGGGACAGAGGTGTCCCTGCTATCTGGTGCTGAAGCTCTGACAATTGCCAACTCCCTGGGAGCCACTCCCAGCTTCTCAGAGTCACTTGCCTATGGCCTGAGGATCCTAGGTTGAGAAAGTTAAGATAGGTAAGAAAAGATACGTTCCCATCCTATAGCTTCCCTCACCTCCTACACTGTCCTCCTCTAAAGTCTTAGAATGGTTGGTTCTTTGAGNAGAAACCTAACATTTACAGTCGCGAATACTGTTTTAGAGTTTATGTTGTTTTACTCTCTCCGTGAAGGGGAGTTTTTGACAATGCTTCTGGCCTCTGGAAAAGTCTTCTTTGATCCTATGTTTGATTCTGAAACACCCAGAAATTAGAGAATACAATAGCTCTAGATCCATTTCCCCTGGCTTTTCAGTCTGGTCCTGTTTCCAGAGGTGAGGTAGATAGAGGACACTGTAATAAAGAAAGTAGCTGGGCTAGGGAGAAGTGTGGTCTTCTGCACAGAGAAGGAAGAGCGCAGGTCTGAGCCTTTGCCCTACCATTCTGGAAGCATTCACTCTGGGTCTCAGCTTCCTCATACCACATCTTTCCTCTTTTCCTTGGACCCTGTGTCCTTTTAAACCAGATGGGCAATGTTCAGGGTGGTTTGGCCACAGACTTGTGCCCTTTAGGAGATGCCAGCTCTGTTTTATAGTTGGGTTCTCCTTCAAAGAAGCATTTGTCACTTCTAGTACAAGGAAATATATACCACATGCTTACCTCAGAAAACTGAGGGAATGTTGGGAAGATTACCACAGGGTGTGAGGAAGGCAGACAATAGGACTGATCACAGCTCAGCTTCCAGTCAGGACATAGTCCCAGACAACACTGTGTAGCCTGCAGCCCCTTCCTTCTCCACCTCTTCTTACCTCTTTCCCCTCTGCTTTCTTTGTCCTTTCTAACCATTGAAAAATGGACAAAATGTGAAAGAAAGAAGACAGTTTAGTGGGAATATACTACATTGGAAACCTCTAACCTCGATTTTTGTAAGCCAAAAAAGTTTGATTGCTGACAATACTCTATGGTTCAACCACCCAAGAAATTCCATTCTTGTATCCCATACTGCAGACTCATGTATTAACTCAAACATTTCACAGACATTTTCAGTATGCCAGGAACCTTTCTACTGAATAGCTCACTTAATTCTCTTAACAATTTTAAGGTAAGTTTTTGTTTGTTTGCTCATGTTTTGTTTTGTTTTAAAACAGGGTCTCATATAGCTTAGTCTGGCCCCAGACTCAAGGATGACCTTGAACTTCTGACCAGAAGTAGGCTCCAACACCAAAGGGCTGAGATCACAGGCATACACACCTCCCTTGCCAAGTTTGCAGGTTGCTACGAATCAAATTCAGGGCTTCATGCATGCCAGGCAAGTACTTTACCAACTAAGCTGCATCCCTAGCTGACGGTAGGTATTATTTTTGTAATAGTTTTTCACACACTAGCAAATGACAAGATTGTAATTTCTACCCAGGCAGCCTGTCTTATCATGATCTGTCAGGAATCTGTCACACAGACCCTGCCAACCACCCTCGTCTGTAACATTTCCTCCATTGTGTATCATATGCTTCTGGAAGGGCAAGCGTCTCTGAATTCAGGTGAGATTAAATATGTAAGGGCAAGATGCATAGGCTATTGCTTTAGTGTTGTAAGCAGGTGTGGATTCGGCTCTTGTAGTTAAGTCCTCTGATTGGGCAATAATCCCGAGTCACTCTCCTCTCTTAGAACTTCATCCCTCAACAGATTCATCATTTCTTCTCATTTCCACTACTTTGAAGTGCACACCATGGCTTGTTACAAGACATTGAAAAGAGAAATGATTGGCAGTTGTCTGTTTCTCTTTCCAGATTTAAAAGAGATGCATTTCTCCTTGTGCTAAATGAAACAATTCACTCTCTTCTCCACTCTTGACCTGGTTGATCATATTTACATCTGCGTGCCCGTGTGGTCTATGGTACATAAAACCTGAAGATGAAGGTCTTGGAGTCACATTCCACTTAGGAAAAGAGAAAGCTGGGCAGCTCTGTCCATTGACTCATTGGCTGGTTGTCAATACATGGCCTTCCTCTGGGAACTGGCAAAAGTAAAATAAAAGATCAGGTCCCCTGGACCTCAGTCAGGAGGCTGCATTTTCCCTGTGGGACTTTTGTTGTTTAGCTTTCTGCTTCTGTCTGGTTTTCCTTTCCTCTTAGATTTTTTTGTAGTTCGCTGTTACTTTTCCTTCTTCTCTTGTTTTTCTGGCTTCACTTCCTCCTTCTATTGTTATAGCTGTCTTTTCCTCCCATCACATTTCCTGTTGCCTCTCCAGGTCAGTGGGGCCCCATCCAACTCACACACTGTCTGGCTTCAGACTCATTTTGGTCTCAAGGGAGAGCAATCATGTGCCAAATAATCCCAGTACCCAGGGAACCCAAAGAAAGATTCAGGAGGCTAAGTATCCCAAAGTTTTTCTCTTATTGATTTTGTCCTACAATGAATTCCAAGTCTGCCTAATTAAGGAAAGGAAGATATTCATCCTAGTGGCCTCCTAGACGCAGACCATTCTGAACTCTGACAGCACCAACATCCATCAAATCAAACAATGAAATCAACTTTGGTTACTTAGCATAATAGAAATAAACTTGTAATACTCTATTAGTGAAGGATCAATGTCTCCTGTCTTGAAAATAAACATCAGAGCTTGGCTTCAACATTTAGGTAGCAGCAGAGTCCATTATTTTGTGGCAACATTCGATTACATTGACATCAAGACAGATTTATTAAAATAATAAATAGTACATGATTTTCAGCCTTTCACTTCCAAACCTCACCACTGCCACCCTTGCCAAGGTGATCTGAAACCTGTCATCTGCATGTCTTACTTATTATCNAGAGTAAGGAGGGGAGAGACAGCAGTTCTGATACCGTGCAATCCAGTCCTTCAGACGAGACTAAGATGAAAAGAGCTACCAATTAACATTGCACACACTGATAGTGGTTTAACGTTTGTTAATCTGAGACAATGCTGTTTACTTAACCTATTGCTCTGGGTTTTTAAAATTCCAACTTACATATTCATAAACACTTACCAATGGGTTTGAAGAGAATGAGGTTCAGATCTACCGGCTCCAACACTTCCATTCTATTAAGCCTAGTCTTTTTTCAATATTTATTTCATTTTTGTTTATATGTGTCTGTGTGTGGCAATGTGCATATAAGAGCAGATACTCATAGATGCCAGAGGCGTTGGACCCCCCTGGAGCTGGAGTTATAGCAGTTCTAAGCTATCTGACATGGCTGCTGGGAACGGAATTTACATTCTAAGAAAGGTACCCATTCTTAACCACTGCACCGTCTCTCCAGCCCTGGCCTAGTCTTTCTTAATATCAGCAACAATCTGAAACTCAGTAACGTGGGATAAAATAATCCTGATACAAAACATTACACGTAGCCTGAAGATGAGGGAAAAATTTTTTAATTAAAACCCGTACTACCATGTATGGCAATTTCATACACTTTAGCACATTTCCCAAAACAATTTCCAAGTGTTACAGTGTTCGCTAGCTGGAGTTTGTCATTAAATGTTGACAGTTGTATGATAGGAAATGTGCCAAAGAGTGTTCTTGATTCAATGGTGTTACTGTATTTTTTTTAGTGCACTCCTAATCTTCACAATGATGTTTTCTACCTGGTAGGGTTATTGGAATAGCATGTCTTTGCATACTTGGAGCCATCAAAAGCCCCAATATCAATAGGAAGACTGCTCCACCATCGAGACAGTGTGCTCCGTTTTGTGGGAAAAGGAAATATGGGAAGGGGAAATGACAGATTATCTCACTCTTACATCTTACTTACTTAGCTACAGTTTAAGAAAGATACTGCACCAAATAAACTCTATCTACCATTGCCTATCATAAACAATCTTATTTTGGCCATATATACTTGCAGAGATACAGAGAGCACTTGACATTATTTTGGGGTTTTCAAACAAGTGTTTGAAGAGCTAGACGTGTAGCTTCGCTGGTAAAGTGCTTGCTTGACATACAGGAAGCCCTAACCTTGATTCCCAGCACTGCACAAACCAGGTGTGGTAGCACATGTCTATAACCCCAACACTCCGGAATTGGAGGCAGGAAAATCAGTAGCCCAAGGTTATCTTCAACTACATAGCTAACTCAAGGCTGGACTGAGCTTTGTGAGATCCTGTCTCAGATTAAATAAAGAGATAAATCTCTGAAGCCAATTAGGCTGCACTCTGTGCCTCACAGTACAGTAACTCCAGAGGACTTGTGCCTGTTCTGTGGCACCGATTGCCACTTCTCAGAATTATCATGTAGCTTTAGGGGATACAGGTATGGTTTCTTCATCAGACAAATAATTTGCATCATTTCGTTGTCATTGACTTTTCTGATTCCATGGACCTCTTCTCTTCAACCTAAATTCTTATGGTGGCGTGGGGGTAGGGGACAGAGGTGTCCCTGCTATCTGGTGCTGAAGCTCTGACAATTGCCAACTCCCTGGGAGCCACTCCCAGCTTCTCAGAGTCACTTGCCTATGGCCTGAGGATCCTAGGTTGAGAAAGTTAAGATAGGTAAGAAAAGATACGTTCCCATCCTATAGCTTCCCTCACCTCCTACACTGTCCTCCTCTAAAGTCTTAGAATGGTTGGTTCTTTGAGNAGAAACCTAACATTTACAGTCGCGAATACTGTTTTAGAGTTTATGTTGTTTTACTCTCTCCGTGAAGGGGAGTTTTTGACAATGCTTCTGGCCTCTGGAAAAGTCTTCTTTGATCCTATGTTTGATTCTGAAACACCCAGAAATTAGAGAATACAATAGCTCTAGATCCATTTCCCCTGGCTTTTCAGTCTGGTCCTGTTTCCAGAGGTGAGGTAGATAGAGGACACTGTAATAAAGAAAGTAGCTGGGCTAGGGAGAAGTGTGGTCTTCTGCACAGAGAAGGAAGAGCGCAGGTCTGAGCCTTTGCCCTACCATTCTGGAAGCATTCACTCTGGGTCTCAGCTTCCTCATACCACATCTTTCCTCTTTTCCTTGGACCCTGTGTCCTTTTAAACCAGATGGGCAATGTTCAGGGTGGTTTGGCCACAGACTTGTGCCCTTTAGGAGATGCCAGCTCTGTTTTATAGTTGGGTTCTCCTTCAAAGAAGCATTTGTCACTTCTAGTACAAGGAAATATATACCACATGCTTACCTCAGAAAACTGAGGGAATGTTGGGAAGATTACCACAGGGTGTGAGGAAGGCAGACAATAGGACTGATCACAGCTCAGCTTCCAGTCAGGACATAGTCCCAGACAACACTGTGTAGCCTGCAGCCCCTTCCTTCTCCACCTCTTCTTACCTCTTTCCCCTCTGCTTTCTTTGTCCTTTCTAACCATTGAAAAATGGACAAAATGTGAAAGAAAGAAGACAGTTTAGTGGGAATATACTACATTGGAAACCTCTAACCTCGATTTTTGTAAGCCAAAAAAGTTTGATTGCTGACAATACTCTATGGTTCAACCACCCAAGAAATTCCATTCTTGTATCCCATACTGCAGACTCATGTATTAACTCAAACATTTCACAGACATTTTCAGTATGCCAGGAACCTTTCTACTGAATAGCTCACTTAATTCTCTTAACAATTTTAAGGTAAGTTTTTGTTTGTTTGCTCATGTTTTGTTTTGTTTTAAAACAGGGTCTCATATAGCTTAGTCTGGCCCCAGACTCAAGGATGACCTTGAACTTCTGACCAGAAGTAGGCTCCAACACCAAAGGGCTGAGATCACAGGCATACACACCTCCCTTGCCAAGTTTGCAGGTTGCTACGAATCAAATTCAGGGCTTCATGCATGCCAGGCAAGTACTTTACCAACTAAGCTGCATCCCTAGCTGACGGTAGGTATTATTTTTGTAATAGTTTTTCACACACTAGCAAATGACAAGATTGTAATTTCTACCCAGGCAGCCTGTCTTATCATGATCTGTCAGGAATCTGTCACACAGACCCTGCCAACCACCCTCGTCTGTAACATTTCCTCCATTGTGTATCATATGCTTCTGGAAGGGCAAGCGTCTCTGAATTCAGGTGAGATTAAATATGTAAGGGCAAGATGCATAGGCTATTGCTTTAGTGTTGTAAGCAGGTGTGGATTCGGCTCTTGTAGTTAAGTCCTCTGATTGGGCAATAATCCCGAGTCACTCTCCTCTCTTAGAACTTCATCCCTCAACAGATTCATCATTTCTTCTCATTTCCACTACTTTGAAGTGCACACCATGGCTTGTTACAAGACATTGAAAAGAGAAATGATTGGCAGTTGTCTGTTTCTCTTTCCAGATTTAAAAGAGATGCATTTCTCCTTGTGCTAAATGAAACAATTCACTCTCTTCTCCACTCTTGACCTGGTTGATCATATTTACATCTGCGTGCCCGTGTGGTCTATGGTACATAAAACCTGAAGATGAAGGTCTTGGAGTCACATTCCACTTAGGAAAAGAGAAAGCTGGGCAGCTCTGTCCATTGACTCATTGGCTGGTTGTCAATACATGGCCTTCCTCTGGGAACTGGCAAAAGTAAAATAAAAGATCAGGTCCCCTGGACCTCAGTCAGGAGGCTGCATTTTCCCTGTGGGACTTTTGTTGTTTAGCTTTCTGCTTCTGTCTGGTTTTCCTTTCCTCTTAGATTTTTTTGTAGTTCGCTGTTACTTTTCCTTCTTCTCTTGTTTTTCTGGCTTCACTTCCTCCTTCTATTGTTATAGCTGTCTTTTCCTCCCATCACATTTCCTGTTGCCTCTCCAGGTCAGTGGGGCCCCATCCAACTCACACACTGTCTGGCTTCAGACTCATTTTGGTCTCAAGGGAGAGCAATCATGTGCCAAATAATCCCAGTACCCAGGGAACCCAAAGAAAGATTCAGGAGGCTAAGTATCCCAAAGTTTTTCTCTTATTGATTTTGTCCTACAATGAATTCCAAGTCTGCCTAATTAAGGAAAGGAAGATATTCATCCTAGTGGCCTCCTAGACGCAGACCATTCTGAACTCTGACAGCACCAACATCCATCAAATCAAACAATGAAATCAACTTTGGTTACTTAGCATAATAGAAATAAACTTGTAATACTCTATTAGTGAAGGATCAATGTCTCCTGTCTTGAAAATAAACATCAGAGCTTGGCTTCAACATTTAGGTAGCAGCAGAGTCCATTATTTTGTGGCAACATTCGATTACATTGACATCAAGACAGATTTATTAAAATAATAAATAGTACATGATTTTCAGCCTTTCACTTCCAAACCTCACCACTGCCACCCTTGCCAAGGTGATCTGAAACCTGTCATCTGCATGTCTTACTTATTATCNATGACCTTGGTCACTGCATTTTCGTTATCTGGCAACTTTTACCCAAAACAATTTTTTAAACTAATCTTTAAGATGGACATTTTGAGTTACTTACTAAGAACAAAATGAATAAGAAAAAGGAGCATCTAATGGCTAAGGNTTGGGATGTTTTCTTGGCATAATAGTTGAGCAGGAATTATTTCAGATATGCTTTGCAAAGTTCTGAATATGGCTAACTGCAAAAGCTCATAGTTCCTGCTTCCTCTTTCCTAGTTTCCAGCCCCAGGGCCTTTGCCCTAGCTGTTTCCTCTGCCTACAATATTTTTCCCTCTGCTTGTCGTCATCATTCAAGACTTCTGGAATGTTAGTTTCAGAGCTGTGTTCTCTTAGAGTGCCCGAGAGATGCCTAACCCCACATCTTCAGTCATTCCTTGTCCTGTTTTCTTCTCTTTGTAGTCACATGTCACTCTCAGCAATGTCTCCAGTCTGAATTACTCTGTGGAGGCAGCAGTTTTATGGTGTTCCTGGACTAGGTCCTTATACGCTAAGATCTAGACAGTGTGTAGCATACAATGGAATCAATAAATAACTACTCATTGAATGAATGAATGACTCTAAAGACCCCAGCTCTCTTACGTGTTTCCAACGGTTATTCCAGCCCNCTACCTGCTAGAGCCCAGAGCCTCTTACATGCTCAGGAATAAGAAAAATGGACAGAAAATGTCAGCACCCATTTCNATTTAGTTAAGGATTCTGACTCTAATTCAGTGTTCCAGCATCCAAACTGATTTAGCAAAATTTAGGGGAGCGGGACACAAGAGAGAAAAAANTATTCCCGCCTCTTTTCANTCACAGATTTACCTTGCTTGGAGTTCCAAGTGACCCAGTGTTGCTGACAAAAAGGAAACAAGCCACACGCAGTCAGCAGATTTTTTGGTAATACACTTTCATCATGTCTCTCTCTTCTATACTGCTTATAAGGCAGTGTCTTCTTCCTTCAGCTTTTATTCAGGCTGACCTCCCAGTGCCTGGAACCTCTGGCAGGTTATAGTTATGGGTGCACGTGTACCTCCCCGCTAGTGCATGGACTTGCCAATGACCCACTCATTCCCAGACATCGACAGTATACCTAAAGCTGGGATGGATGGGAGAACACAAGTCCCTCTTTCCAAGCACCACAAAGTCCTGCTTCAATTTATCCTTTGCTTTTAGGGGAGGGGCTTTGCTGATGTTTCTGGAATTAAATTATAGCTCTATTTGCTGAGCTGGATCCCCTGCTCATCAGTTATCAGCTGTGTACTCTCAGGCAAGTCTCTTAACCGCTCTGTGCTCAGTTTTATCAACTGCAAACTCAGACGATCCCACTAACTGTCTATTGAGGTTGTTCTGCNGATTACATGGTAAGTTCTTATACTGGGTTTAGCCTAGAGTTTGGTCCATTCCAACTGCTTAATAAATAGCAGTGACTGTGTTCTTCCTCACTAGAGCTGGTCACAGCCTATAGACCTATAGGGTCTATAATGGCACGCAACCAGATTGGTACGTTTGTCTGGACTGCATTGCTATAAACATGCTATTTTCTTTCCAGACTCCAGTTTCTTTGGAAGCATTCCATTCTCAGCTCTTGCAACCTGTAACAGTGTGTGTGTGTGTGTGTGTGTGTGTGTGTGTGTGTGTGTGTGTGTGTGTGTGTGTGTGTGTGTGTGTGTGTGTGTGGTGGGTGTTGATTTTATTTAACTGAAGTTTTCATGTGTCTTCTCAGCCCAGTGAAACTGAAGAGCAAGGAATGGTATTTCTCAGCAGTGCCCAAGATTTCTATTCTCATGTCTACTTACTAACTCTTTTTTTTTTTTTTAATGCAACCGATGGTGAATACAAGACCAAATTCAACGGCTTCTTTATGGGTAGCAGTTTTTCACTGTAATGACATCATTTTGAATTTCACAGGCTCATAGATGAAAGTGGGAATTTTGATGTCATCTAGTCACATCTGCAAAAAGGGAGTTGCCAAAATGTCTGTCTGGATTCTAGTGAAGAAATTCCTTCTTATCTTTGGCTAGACATCCTTCCCTCACTGAATCAGCTACAACAGTGGNGGAAACCTACTCGTTGTCTTCCTCAGAATAAGCTGACATATACTTCGATACAGTCATCAAGTAATATTCTCCTCCCAAAAGAACAATCAAAATATTTATTTGCATAGCTAATAACACAACAGCATAGGCAGACAGGCAAAGTTGCTCTCCTGTGAAAAACATTGGCTTGTAGTTCATGCCTTAGGTGAGTGCTCTGCAGTGAAATAAAAATGTATGTATCTCAAGACTTCTGGCCAATAAACACCTCAGCTTTTTTTTTTTTTTAAGTTAGCCTGCTAATTAGAACACTCAACAAATGTTCATTTAGTACCTGTAGTGTGTAGCATTGAGCTATATGGTAGTTGACTAAACAATAGAGAGGATACGAAAGAAATAGTGAGTGCTCCAAAGGAACTTGGAGAAAGGTACACATCTGGACTGAGTACCCATCATGACTGGGCAATAAGATAAATGCTGAAGGTGCACACATAAATTTTCTATCTTTGAGTAGCTCATTCTAAGCAGCACTATAGTGTAAGTTCAATATAATCTTATAAGTATAGTGGAAGATGTTAGTGGTAACTCATACTCTAGAGCATGAAGGGATGCCTCTACTAGAACTCAGTGTTTGAACAGGAACTTAAAGAAAAATAAGAATGACCTGACCTTAAATAAAACAATAAAAGTGGGGGAAATTCTTCAAGAAAAGGAGAAGTTTTTGCCCCGGCCAGCAGGGTCTTCAACGGAGACCCTAGAAGGGGGAATGGTGAATGAAAGGGACAAGAGACACAAAGAATGACAGCAAGACAGGGTTCTGATCAAGCTGCAAAGTTTTATTTTTTCCCCAGTTGATTATATAGTAAAGTGAAGCGGGAACTTGTGCTTGAGGGTATGGATCAGGGAGGTTAGGTTGCTAGGTAACCTGACTGCAAGATGTTTTCTCAGGAAGGTCAGAGTAGCAGCCGTCCTAACTGACAAGAAGATAAGGAAATACCAAGCTATTTCTGGGGGCTGGGACTTGCCTAAGGCACGTAACAAGAATTCTGGAAACGAACCTGTTATTCAGGAAACAGAAACTGAAAATTACCTGAGCTAAGATGGCTTGATTATAGCCAATACGGTTTTGGCTCCCGGCAAGTTTTTGCAAAAGCAAGAAGGAACATTCACATTCCAAATTTCACCAGGAGTGGGGTGATTGAGAGCTAGTCATGGAGATAAAACCAGCAGTAAGGAAAACAGCTTCAGGAAAAAGTACTNACAAGGACCGAGGAAACACTGGTTTCCAGTGCTTGAGGAGCTCTGAAGGAGGCAACAGTAGATTTTAAACAGGGGTGTCCTGCTCAAGTTTGCAGTTAGAAAAATTAATTTAAAAACTGCATGAAGAAGCAATAGAAGGGAGGCAGAAGGAAAACTAGTAAAGGATCCATATGCATACTGGTGACAGAGCAACCTGATGAGGAATGAGGCGTGAAGATGAAGGATCCTACTCTACAGGACAGGGATTGTAAAGGGCTAGGCAAAGGCTAGTCAACTAGCTTCTTTTCCTTCAATTACATTTAAAAATTTAGTGTGTGTGTGCCTGTGTGTGTGCATGTGTGTGTACCTGTGTGTGTGTGTGTGTGTGTGCATGTGTGTGTGCATGTGTGTGTGCCTGTGTGTGTGCCTGTGTGTGTGTGCATGTGTGTATGCCTGTATGTGTGCATGTGTGTGTGCATGTGTGTGTACCTGTGTGTGTATGTGTGTGTGCCTGTGTGTGCCTGTGTGTGTGCCTGTGTGTGCATGTGTGTGTGTGCCTGTGTGTGTGCCTGTATGTATGCCTGTGTGTACATGTGTGTGTATGTGTGTGTGCCTGTGTGTGTGCATGTGTGTGTGTGCCTGTGTGTGCCTGTATATATGCATGTGTGTGTGTATGTGTGCCTGTGTATATGCATGTGTGTGTGCATGTGTGTGCCTGTGTATATGCATGTGTGTATGCACATGTGTGTGCCTGTGTGTGTACCTGTGTGTGTGCC
>LZPO01008169.1:73836-83972 GCA_001675575.1 Neotoma lepida | reverse complement strand
AAATTTCCTGATACATTATTATTTAATGTAATTTGCCTTGTTTTGTCTTAACTTTTTCTCTCCAGGAAACATCCTGTGTCTCAAAAGATCCATTAGCATCTTAAGACAAATCCAGAATCCACTTGAATTGTTTTAATAGTTAATCTTCTCCCTACATGCTACTAGAGAAGGCTTTAATACCAATTTCATTACACTTTAAGATAGTGTCTACGTAGCCCAGGCTGGCCTCACCATTCTCCTGTTTCAGCTTAGAGAGTTAGAATTATAGACACGTGTTTCACACCTGGCTTTAATCCAGATTTAGAACATGTATTCCTTTCCACTGCAGGGATAACTTTCTCTAGTACAGGCCTAAGCAGTTTCCATCTGGGGCAGCAGCCAGCCTGAGCATAGGAGTCCAGAGGAATCCATGATTCCAGTTGGGTCTCAAATAACCTAGTGTATTTGGGTGAGTAACCTCCTTTTTGAGTCTTTTATGAATAAAATAGGAAAGANGATTTAGGTGTTTTCTGAGTTCTAAAATTCTAGGTTTCTAGATTCTANACTTTATGATTTCTTGATACAGAATATGGCTTTTGGATAAACCAGCTCTAAGCGACATGGATTTGTCCAGCAGCAGGCCAATCGTAAATAAAATAGAATTAAAGANATACTGTCTAGTGCCTTGGCATCTCTGATTATGTATAATAGAGTTGCTNTGTGTAGCTGAGGAACTTCAGTTGACAAAAGTAGTTGGAAGCATCCAGTACCACATTAAACTTTAGGGCTACAGAAACTATAGCTGTGAGGTCTGAACTCTCTCTCTCTCTCTCTCTCTCTCTCTCTCTCTCTCTCTCTCCCCACTCCCACCCCCCGTTTGAAATAGGAATAGGGTCTCACTAGGTAATCCATGTTCCTTTATTGTTTAGAGGGTATGTTGGGATGGGAGCTAAACTGTGAAACTGAATGGAAAAAAATAAGACAAAAATTGATGTTTTAAGAGAGATTAATCTAACAGTTATGTATGAGAAGGACTGAAACAGTGGGGAAAGAGNCAGGAAAGCCAATTAAAACACTTGGAAAACTTCAGGCATAATAAAAATGTAACAGGATGCTGTATAGGACTCTTCCTGCTCTCTGCAGGCTTCTGCTGCAGCGCCAGGGNTGAAGACAATGGCTAATAGCAGCCTCACATTCTGAAGTTTGTTGCTAAACACATTCATGCTTGACCTGCTAGCTCCGTTTTTGGACTGCCCTCATTTTCTAGAAAGAAAAGTTAGAGCATCACTAAAGAGAAGATATGGAGAGGAGGGCCTTACTACTTCATTCCCTTCATGCATCAAATGCTCCTGGACTATGAGGAACATGAAAATGGTTCTGGCATGGGCACTGGCAAGGACAGACAGAACACCAATGGCTTCCTTTAGAGTGTGAAAAGGGAAGGGGATGAACTTCCCTCTCACATAAGCCAGACCATATAGGAGGTATTTGGGTTTCATAGTCAAAACTGAATCACAGTGAATAGTCCTTTCTTGAGAATAGATTGTTGTTTGACACTTAAAGATATGACTTCATTTTGCATAATAGCTCAGGCTGGCCGAGACCTCATTATGCAGCCAGACTGGCCTTGAACTCATGATCCTCCTGCCCCTGCCTCCTTTAGTGCTAGGATTATAGGTAGAGAGCCACTGCACCTTGCTATGTTTGACAAGGATGTGGGAGGTCTTAGAACCCACAGCTCTGCTCTGTGGAAGAAGGGCTGGCCGCTGGAGAGTTGTCAGGCTGGAGCTCATCAGGGAGACAGAGGAAGTACCATGAGAGGGGCCCAGGGAATAGTGGCTGGCGTCTTCTCTAGCTGCATCCACCTCATGGCCCACTGTGTCCCATGTCTCCTCAGGACTCTCAGCCCCCAAAAAGTCAGAAGCAGCTGACTGAGAAGGTGGTTAGGGAACAGAGTCTGTGAAGTTCCTTCTCAATCCTGTAGACTCCCTGGCTGAGTCCACCTAGGGATAGGGGAAGAGCATTACCCTAGGATAAATGGAAATCTTACTGTAAATTAGACGTTGAAAATTCTGAAAATATGGCTCTTGTTTAATATCCAAAAATAACAAGAAAATCCACACAGGAGCAAAGTGAAATCAGAAAGAAATGTTTCTGAGGGCAGTGGAATTTCAAAATGAATGAAACTATTTCCTGTTTGTGGCTCATAAAATCCAGCTCCGATAATGAATTGATATGAAGGCAATAACAAACAACTATAATAATAACAATAATAATAACCGTTTGTTGAGTACTTACATTTATGCCAGACTCTGTTGGGTGCTGCAGATGCATTATTTTATTTAATCCCTACAAGAACTCCATAAGGTGTATACTATTAGATGAGATTGTGTGCACTCAGGGTGGCAAGGCCGAAGACCATAAGGTAGATAGTATTAAATTTAATCTCATTTAATAGATTTGAAACTGAAGCTCAGAGAGATTAAGTAATTTGTTACACCCTACACTTAATAAGCAGCCAATTTCAGGCCCAATATAACCTATTTGAGGCTAGAATAGAATGGCAGCTACAACAGAGAAAGGAAGCAAGGAATAATCAAATGAATTTTTGTATCATTCTGACCCAAGCATGTGTGAAATGACAGGTAAAAGTTACGACAAAATTTATGGATGTTGATTGCACCTCGATTATGGAATCCATAAATAGCATTTGTTGCTATATGTTATACTAATCAATATTATCTTGAATAATTTAATTTGGGTGATTTTGTTTTGTTGCCTTTTAATGAAATATTCCCTGCTTGTTTGGAACTTAGTCCTCCAGAATATAACCAATATATTAATTTGTCATTTGTGGCATGTGAATGTTCTACTATAGGATGTTGGAGCAAAATAACGGTTTGTACTTATTGTTTTAATGATGATGTAGGTACTTAACACAGACTTAAACTCAAGCAAAACTTCTAATAACTTTGACACTGAGGGCTCCCTGGAGAAAGGGGCTTATTCCATTCATCACTGTGTTCTGACATACATGCTCACTAGATGGGCCTCTGATATATTGTAGGAGCTCACTGACTCTGCATTGAGCGTCTGCTAGGTTCTGGGCACTAAGTTCACTACTATGTTTGTGACAAAGTAAACCACTTAGGGTGTGCATTCACAGTTCCCACTCCCCTCCTGACAGCTAAACAGAATTCTGGCATCTGCTCTGCAGCCTTGCTTCGATGCTCTCTGAGAAGAGTAAGACTTCTCCAGATTCCTAGATGTTTGCAGAACAGACTGAAAGACAGGTAACCAACAGGACTGGATGATAAGATGGGAGATGTAATCGGGGAGGAAGAGGGCACATGTGTGGCTATTCGTGCTCTGGGAATCAGTCTATTAGAGAGGACTCCGTTGTTGGGTCCTGAAAAACTCAAGTGAGGGATATGATTCACTTGGAACAGTTTTTAGCTTCTGAGAATTCTGAAAGAAAGGCTCTGTCATGTTGTGAGTGAGGAATGTCCCCAAAGGCTTGTGTGCTTGAACATTTGGTCCCCAGCTGGTGGCACTGTTTTGGGAGGGTGTGAACCCTTTGGACTGTGGCCTTGATGGACTTGAAGAGGGTCCCTGTGGACTAGCCAAGACCTTCTTGCAAGCAGGGTTCTCTCTGCTTCCTTGTCAGTTAAGACCTGAGCAAGCTGCAGCCGATGGCGTAAGTGAGTCACCCGACAAGCTTGCCTTTCCCGTCAAGGTGACCATCCTTCACCTCAAGACATGAGCCAATAATTCTTCCNCTCTCAAGTTATGTTTTATAAGGTATCTGGTCACAGAAATAAATAAAATAATCAACACAAGACCACATAGGTATTAGATTAAAACATCCTGACTGCATAGGCATTATTGTTTTAAATTTCTAGGTCAAGAAAGATCATTAAAGCAGTTAAGTAACATGTCCAGGGTTTTCCTGCCCTCAATCCAGCTCTGACAAGCCTGAAGCTTGCTCTCTCCATGATGCCGCTACGTCCCCATGACCATCTGTTGAACAGGACAGAATCAAAACACTTCCCTTCTGAGGAGTCTCTATTTATTTTGGTATCATACACAAATGGGAAAGGCTTACTTCTGGTATTTGGTCCGGAAGAGAAGCTGCTTAACTACTAGCCTGGAAAACAGGCCTGCCTGCTGTACTAACCTTGCCTATGGGCTTGATGGTTCATTTTGAAGTCCTATCTCTCTGCAACCACGAAATGGCAATGTTTGCCACAAAAGGTTCAGCTAGAACCTTAGCTGAAATTGCTCTGCGGCCACTCATGATGAAATCAATGTTTGTGGCCGGGTTGAGGCTCGATACCCAGAAGTGAGGAGGAAAAAGCTGCTGCAAACCACTAACCAAGTTACCAGAGACCTTTCAATAGCCAGGCAACAAACAAAAATACATGTACTTGTTTTAGTCAATTATCATTTTAAATGGCTTGAAGTAATGTTTTCATCCTCTATCGCCATAGAAACCATTATAAAGCTTCTCACAAATGCTTCAGAAACAAGAACACCTGTTTAGTGGATACAATGGACTTCCCAGGAAATAGACAGTGCTGGACAGACACCATACGATCCATTAGAANAAAGGTCTCGGATTCTACAGCTGAGCTGAGGGTGTAAACAGGTAAGGAGAACATAAGCTGCTTTGGGAATAGTGCACAGATACCACTTCTGAAAGTTGGGTAAACTTTCTCTCTGAGGGAACATTCCATGGCAGTGTTAACAGCAGAGTGATGTCATCGTATCTGGAGAGTACATGTACAGCACCATAATGGACCAGATAGGAATTGTACAAAAATGATTTAAAAAAAAAAATAGCCAGCTTGCTATGCCAAAATCCAAAGTGTTCTTATTCAAGGTGAATCATATTCCATTCCAAAATGTCAAGTAGATTTAGTCATTTTAATCTTTTTTATTAGATTAAAACCTGATACATTTATAAAAAGCTACGGGAAGTGGAACACAGGCTTCACCACTAACAAACTGTGTGACATTGGGCACACTGCTAGATCTCTTTAAGTCTCCAAGTTGAAGGTGGTATTTCCATTTATGAGAGGGTTAAATAAAATAACCCATGCAAAGCACTTATCACANTCCTTAGCACTCAGTACTTTTCATAGTCCTTAGCACTCAGTACTTAGCACAGTCCTTAACACTCAGTACTTAGCACAGTCCTTAACACTCAGTGCTTAGCACAGTCCTTAGCACTAAGTAAGGACTAGATCATGTTACAAGTTACTGGTCATCCAAAGTAATAATAAATGAAACAACTCACANAAAGTTTGCTGAAGTTATCAACACATTGCTAATTTTTTTTATTGTCTCTTTTCCTTGCACCTGTAGACAATATCAGATTTTTAAATAATTGAGAAGGGATGGGAGCAAACATAGATCTGAAAGGCAGAGTCAATGCAGTTTCTGCATAGCTCTGACCTTTCTGGTATTGGTGACTCTGGAAGTTTCAAAGTGCCATAGGCATCCTTGCAGTATATTTCTTTCCTCCTGATGCTTGAAAAGAAAGCTTGTTTTCCTAAGACCTTGGGTCTGATTTCCAGTGGGAAAAGTGCTAAGAAATTTGGCTCCATTTCTAAGTATCTTTGCACTTTTCCCAATCGCACAGAACCTTCAAGCTTCCCCAGGATTACCTCGTTTCAATGACATCGAATCTTTCAAAGAGAATGTAATAATTCCACAGAGAACTTAGCATTTCTGACAGCCTACCTCCCACTGTCCTAGTGCATTATAAATTATGCTGCCTCGGAATGTGAGCCGGGCAGTACCATTTTCCTGGCCCCTCGTGATTCATGGTTTTTCTTAACTATGTCAGTGCCTAGTCAGCAAAGCTGCTGCTTTGAACAGTGTGATGTGATCTGCTTCTTGGAGGGCAGCTTGCAAAATATGTAGTGGTTCTTCTCTACTGATTTTTCTTTTCTTTTCTTTTTCTTTTTACCACAGCAAGGTAACTAATAGCTATTAACTTTAGGAACCACATCCAAATTCAGAAAACATTGCAATTTAATTAACAATCTGTTCTCTGCAATACACTGTGACCTGAGAAACCACTCTAATGACAATGGGCTGTTATCATTAAAATTAACTAACAAACCAAAAAAAAAAGGTGTTATTCAGGTCAGATATGGAGTGAACATAATTCATAATCAAAAGAAAGTGAAACTAAAAACAAGTATCAGACCAAAGGATCAACACAGCACAGAAGGCCACCATGCCAGCGTCCCTGCTTTGGACTGCAAAAGTGGTTCCCTTTGGCCCTCAGCTCCCCTGGATTTCCCAACTCAAACCCTAGAGCACAGGATAGTGGCGCCGATCCAGGTGGCTTAGAAATGGAGACTGAAAGCAAAGGAACATGAAAACCATGTATCTATATCTTCCCAACTATAAACCAGACATTCTGAGGAGTAACTTCTCTCCCCTCCCATCACCAGGATCCTTGAAAAGTCGTCTGAGTTGCCCAGTTGCACCCAGGCAGGTTGGGTGCAAGTTGTTTATGTGGGGGCCTTCCCAGAATTCTTGCTGTGTGCTCAGACAAGATTCTGTCATTGCTAACATGCTTCGGGTTTAAAGAGCACAGAACAGGAAGAAAGAGTAAAAAATGGAAAAAACAAAACAAAACAACACCTCCCACACACCTCCCAAATAAACCAAAAACAAACAAATAAAAAAACGTGTTTGGGATGTGACAGGGGGAAACCATGTTTTAAACGGGATTTTGGAAAGATGAGTATTGAAAAGCTGCAGAATGAAGCCAGGGGCACAAAGGAAAAGGCAAATAAAACAGAAATGTAATTGTGTGCTGACAGCATTTTTGCTTTGACAGTGGCCACAAGGTCTCATCGCCTCCTACCAGTTGCTCTTCTTGGCCCCTTCAATGTTTTGATGATTTACACAGGAGATTTTAAAGGAGCTGGGCCTCTGAGGAGGAGACTCCGCCTCTCATGAGCTGTCTCTAACCTGAATACGTCCGAAGAAAGTAGCTTTCAACAGCAGATGGATTTGAAAGAAGAGGTGGCTTTTTTGTTTTAAGTTCTGTTTCCTCTGTTCAGAACCCCGTGGAGCTTCTCCCTGTTAGAAATCAGAAGCAGCCCCCACACTGTGGCCTTCCAAAATGTCTTCATTTGTCACATATCTCCTAAGGCACAGACCACCCCTTTGTAAGATGTGCTGCTCCACACACCAAGAAAAGTGTCCCTGGAACTGGACAGACCTTGATTTCTGTCCAAGCTGTACCTGGTGGCATCCAGGATAGGTTAATGTTTCTCTATGTCCTGTTCTTAATGAGTAAAAATGAGCCCTAAAAATTGTGAAAGAAATGTAAGTGGACTGAAAGATTTGAGGGTCTTCAGGAAAAAACACACAGATCTGGCATATTTTCCTAAGTCATCTGCTTGGATGAAGTCTCATTTTTACCGTCTTTGAGGTCTTTACAATTCTATGTAACTTATAGAAAACTGATAGCAATGTAAACCCTTGTTTTCCTTTCCCTTTTTTAGACACCATCTCCCTATACAAGGCTGACCTTGAACTCAAGAACCTCCTGCATCAGCCTCCTGAGTGCTCATGTTATAAACATGTGATATTTCCATGCTTAGCTGTCTTTGAACCCAAGGCCTCCTGAGTGCTAGGCAAGTACTCTACCATTGAGCCACACCCTCAGCTCATAATGTAAGTCTTGATGTGAAATATCCAAGATAAGTCTGTTGGAATGCAATTGCTTAGTTGTTTCTGGATAGTACAATGTTTTTGTACCTATTTTAAAGTTCATTTCAGCATCCCTTTTGTTACATGTCTAATGTGATGACAACTTTGCCTCTGTTGGAACATCATAATAGTTCTTTCATTAATTAGCAAATGAAGTTCTATCTTCCACGTGTGTTTAAAACAAAAAGTAGCTGTCTCTACATGATTTGCTTCTTTTTAGGATGCAAACATGAGGTGCTTTTATCTAAAAACAGAGAAGATCTTTAGAACCCAGTCTACTTCAGCCAAATTGCTTCCCTCTTGGTTCCTCTCTTGTACAGTTGGGATTGTGTTAGCCAAGCAAAGACAGCGTAATGGTGATGTCTACAGGACCATTCGGACCCTTCGGAGTCCTCATTCTTGCTGTTGAAATAACAACAGGTAAACACCCATCTGTACTGCCTAACACCCATGTAAGAGCAACATGTGAAAAGGATCTCTGACTTCCAGCAGGGCCATGAATATATCATGTGCAAAGCTAAAATGCGCTTCAGAGGTTAACTGATGGGATTTATATTTTCTACAGACGTCATCATCTACAACAAGCAGTTTTACCATTTACTGTCCCAGTTTCAACCTGCTTATGGGAATGAAGTGTTCCAGCTAAAGTCAAAGGANTTCTGAATGAAAATGTGCTGAAGTCAAAAGGCATTATCCTTATGTCGATGGGAAGGTGTCTCTTGTTCTTTCTAATTCTCTGCCTCAAATTTGCATGTGATCTTGGGAGCTCTGGCATCTTTCTGACTTACCCTCTCCTTGTCTGTTACATGGGTTGACCAGAAAGCTCTGGGTTATCCTGAGACTCTGCTCTGTAGTGCCATGATGCTTTCCCTGTGAGCATTTTCTTGCCAACCAATGTTAATACATTCAGCAGGAAACACAAGCCTAAGAAGAAATAGAAGCATGCTTTCCAGATTTGCACTCCTGGGTTATGGCTCCATTTGATCCTTTTTAAATCTCATCATTTTTTTTGCGTGTGTCTGTGTGTGTGGTGTATATCCATGTGTATATACATGTTTATATGTGTGTGGGTACATGCACATGTGTCTAAAATTGATGTTGAGCGTCTTCCTATAGCTCTCCATCTTACACATTGAGGCAGAGTGTCTCACTGAACTTAGTCTTGCCTTTTAGGCTAGTCTGCCTAGCTAGCTTTCTGGGGTGGGGTAAGGGTAGGTAGGGTGAGGTGGTGTGAAGTCTCTGCTTCTGCCTCTGGAATGTTGAGATTACAGATGTGCTGCCACACCTATCTAGCTTTCACATGGATTCTGGTGATTCTAACTGTGGTCCTATGCTTATATGACAACGACAGGAGCTTTACCCACTGAGCCATCTTCTCAGCTCCATCTGTGACGTTTTCCTAGGTTCTGTCTTCCTTCTCCAGGATAATAAGTGTGTCTCTACTTGGGAGCTGGAACTCAGCCTCTAGTCCCCTACTCAGGAAGAGCCCTGGCAAGTCTCCTTCTCTGTTTCCTCCTGTCCATGGGTGAGGCTCCTAACATGTTAATAAAACCTTTCCTGATTACCAGGGACAAAGGGACTTTTCTTGTTTGGGTGGCCCATTGTTTTCACGCCCAAGGACTCCTCCTTTATTGTTACCCTTCCTCTGATTCCACCATCTGCTCCACTTTCANGGCTACACGCTTCTTCTTTAACCGTTGAGGGTCAGGTCAGCAGCTGCAGAAGCTGATTAGTGCCTCCTCGCCTCTGTGTAGAGGTATTTTCCCGACAGCATCGATCTTGGGAGGCTGGCTTTGCAGTCAGCTCCACAGAAGGGAAACTTAGGCTGCCCGGGAGGCGGGGTGCTGTCTGGGCAAGGTGAGTTTGGGGCAGTCGACTAATTCATTCCTCTTGGCTCAGCCATTAATTTTGCTTAAATAAGAACTGTCTGCAAATTTTTATTTAAAATCCACTGTCTTCCTGAGACCTTGTGATGGTAAGATTCAAAGACAATTTTTATTGCTAAGTTATTANTTCTTTGAAAGAAGGAAAATTTGATGTTTAATATTTAAACGGTTGCTATTTTCCCAAGTCCTCTCCTATCTGAATGTTAACTGTGTGGCCATTTATGATCCATTTCCAGAGACTTTCCCAGGCATTGGAAGCACTGCAGGGATTTATTTGTACTGTCCCTCCATGAAAAATTGCCATCTAGCTCTTGCCTCAGTGGTCAGTGCCAGCAAATATGTTCATTAGGAATGAAAGAAAGAAATGCTTCATATGTGCATTCTAAGTTGTCCATTATGCCAGATTGGTTTTTTCTTTTCTTTTCTTTCTCTCTTTTTCTTTCTCTTTCTTTCTTTCTTTCTCTTTCTCTCTCTTTCTTTCTTTCTTTCTTTCTTTCTTTCTTTCTTTCTTTCTTTCTTTCTTTCTTTCTT